>WYDI02037752.1:0-19007 GCA_009867235.2 Psittacus erithacus | reverse complement strand
CTGTTAGAACAATTCAGTTTCTTTGATCCAGAGACAGAGATTTCATAAAGATAGAGCGAGGAGCAGCATGTCTTGCTTTAAGATAAACTTTATGTGTTCTTAGCCTTAAAAATCTCTGCATCCTTTTTAATTCCACATTTATCTCCTTAGATGCCACTAGCACAGCATATGTACCTAGAGCCTGATTACTTTCCTAGTTTATTTCTTCCCTTGGACTGGGTAAAAGAACCAACCAGCCCTCAGTTTGAGCTTATTTTTGGGGTGACCAGCCCAAGAATAGGTGTACAACAGGGTTCCCTCAAAGGGATGCTTATGCCCTTACTCCTGTGTTGGAATGAGTAAGACCTTATGAGCTTGCTATGGGGTAACACACCCAGGCAGCTCTGCATTTTGATAGAAGTCTTTGAACTCACACAGTGTCGTCTACCTCCCCTTCCTGCAGGATAAAGCCAGCTGGGAGTCCAATTTTTACGCATCCTCTGTGCAAATCATGTGTGACCCTGGTCCCCAAATCCTCTGTTATTTCCAGAGGTCTGACTTCCTCACTTCCCAGGTTGCTGTTCGTTCTGCAGCCACAAGCAAGCGCTATGATCCAGGTCACCCAGATGCCCAAGCGCTCCCATTCTCTGTATAGGAGCCAAAAGAGATACACCCACCGAGGTGTGTTCATCTAAGCATTTTTGGAAGAGGCATTAAGACAAGACACATGCCCAGAAGTCCAGTGAATGGTAGTAGTTTGCATAAAGCCCAAACTGTCCATGGGCTAAGCTCCTCTCTTGCTAATGACTGCATGAACACCTGGGCCAAGGGGCTGGACACCATATCTCCTTTCCAGCCTCCTGTCTTACTGAAAGGATTTATTTGGCTTCAGCAGGACTATCCCAAACCCAGACTTCAACCAAGAGCTGAAGAGCTCAACCAAGAGAATTTTTGGTTTTTTAATATGGCCTAACACCAAAATGAGACTTTTGACTCTTTCTGATTTTTGACTGAATGATATTTGGTCTCTGCCAAAGTGTCAAATTTAACAATTTTCTAATCCATTTTATCACCCTTCTGATATCATTAGAAAGATCATGACTGTAGCAGTTTCTTTTTAAGGTTCTCCTGCAGATAGATCTTCACTTTGCTGACTCCATTACTGTAGATAACTACTGCCAGTTCTCTTTACACTACACCTTCACAACTGACCTTTCCAGTTACTGCTTTTTTATTTTTATTCATCACCTCTTAAAACTTTTCTAACTGTGAAGGTGAGAGATGCAATCTACCTGATACTTGGTGAAGGTATGTCTGCATATGCTTAGAATGCAGGATGAGTATAGAACTTCACTTGGCGTTAAACTGTTCAGCCATCTTTAAAGGAACCACAAAAATGATTGAAGGGGAGGGTAAAAGATCTGGACTGATAAAATATGCTGCATTGTGTATATTTGCAATTTCTGCTCTTCAAGATAGTCTCTCAGCTATTAGTTATGTCAGGGTAATCAGCCTCTTTTGGTGCACTTAAGGCCCTGACAAGTTATTGCTCATTTGAAGATATATTATTACTCCTCATTATAAAAATGAAGCTGCTGATCAAGTAGTGCATTTAATTAGTATATATTCAAAAACCTACAAAACATACAGACTTCTCATTTATTTTTAGTTTTGAACAAATTCAGATTATCTTTGTTGGAGGCACACTGTGAAGTCCATAAACAGCCAGTATTACCACTGATGTACATGGAAATTGGAATAAATATTAAGCAAGGATTTGTCCTGAAAAAGAAAAATACAGGCATCATAACAGCAATAATTATAATTTGTGTGGCCAAAACTTCGCAAAGCTACAGGTTTCTTCAAGAGTTAATTTGTCCTCATAAAGAACATCATAGACCCAAAATGGGATTTGGAGTTTACTTCAAACATCCTTCTCATTTCAGGACTGTTTAGACTGGCAGTGGAAAAAGGAGAGGTCGTGTTCCCAAACTCAGACTGAAACTCATTCAAACACACAAAAATTCTATTCAGAGCAGAAACAGGGAAAAAAGAAATAAAGTTAGGAACTCTTAACTTTCATGCTGTAGAAGATTGTTTTGATTGATAAGAATTTCTTAATCAGATTTTTCTTCCTCTGAGATTACTTTCTCAGGCTGTTTTCCTATTTACTGTTTGGACTGCAAAGAACCCTCTCGCTGTTGAATCTAAACAAATGAGTCAAGTTTAGCCCCTAAGGTATGTCTCTTCAGTCACCACCTGGCCTACAACTGAATTCTAATTTCTCCTTTTCGATTGCCTCATGAACACCCCAGTTCCAACCAGTGCAAACAGAAAGATAAGAGTGACACCACAAGCTGGCTACAGACACCCTACTCACCGCTTAAACCACTGTAAGGCTAGAATGGATAGATGCATTTCCATCTGAAAATGTTAATTTGAAGCTTGTTTGGAAGATCCCTGTTTGGGTCTTCTGTAACCAGAGGAAGTACCTGTCAACATGCATTCACTGCCTCAGGATTTAATGAGAGAAATCAATGTGAGTTTTAAACCTTCTCTGGCTGGCAGCGTGCACACACTGGGCATGTTTTAGACGCTGCTACTACCACTTGGCAGGACAAATTTCTGACAGGATAAAAGCCCTGTTATCTCTCCTTGGCAATATGCACAATAGGAGCCTACTTGCTTGACAATAAAACATTGGCCTTAATATAATACCCTTTTCATAATTTACAAGGCTAGGCTTAATTAAAAGGAGAATTGTGGATGCCCTTCTTTCATTTGGCAGTAAACACAGGCTCCTTCACCCCATACAAATCTAATAGTGGTAAAGTGGGCAAAGTTAACCACTAGATACTATGCTATTCTTTATGAGAATAGTGCGCTATGGAATATACTGCTAGAGGGAAACAGACGTACTATTCAGTAAATACAGTAGTAATTTATGAGACCCTCACTGGGCTGCTCCCGCAGTGAGCTGGAAGGCAAGAAGGTATCACTGTCCTGCTGTAAAGTCTCCCTGCATTTTGAAATAAAGATCTCTCTCCAGCTATCAGTCCAATCAGACAATGTCTAGTTGGGTGAAGCTTATTTTTATCTTCCCTTTTCAAGCAGCAACTAACAGGTATCAGCTATGTAAGAAGCATGAAAAGAACAGAGAAAACCAATGTCAGCATCACCGAATGTAAACTGAGACAGTTCACATCACCTTCATGGACGCACTCATAATAACCATCATGCTGTGTTTTCAAACTGTACTCCAAATTGGAAGCCCAAAGAAAGGATCTGCAAAACAAAACATGTTACAATAGGTACAGACACTACCGAATTGCAACCTCAAATGCCCACAGTCAGTGAGCCCCGTTTTGAATTGCACCTCAGTACATGAAATCACAACCACCTTTTGTTTGGATTGGTGTTTACATTACAAACACCTGCATGCTCATGCATATTTTTGTATAGAATGTAACGTGAGGAAGCACTCATACAGCATCATGGGCTCACATCAGTATTTTCATAAGGTTCATATGAAAAAGGAGATCAATAATAAGATATGGAGCTTTCATCAGGAATTGATTTTATGAATTCATCCTGTATAAGTCATATGCTGGCTGAAGGTAGTATACAAGCCAGAGCAGCTGGGTGGCTTTTGCTGGACTAAATGAAATACATTAGTGATTTCAGTCTCAGTTGAAAGAGCTCTAACTGGATTCACTTGTGACATGTCAAGCCTGATGTCCAACCTCAGCAGCTGGCATTGACTGGCAAATTTACTTGGCAATATGGACATATAATCTATTAGATCACTGAGTTCTGACTTGTGTTATTTCAGGTCATCTCAGAAATTTCTTTTTATGTATAAAAAGCTCTACTTTTAAATTAGTTTGCTTTTTGTTTGTTGCTCTGACAGTTACTATTAGAAAAATTTTCCAAAGCCTTGGAAAGCCCTTCTCCTAACTTCCAGAATAAATCCATCTAAAGCTAACTTTTTATCTATTTTTGGAGCTGATATTTTGCTTTAGTTAGTTCCTGCCCTTTCTTCGTGCCTAATTGCCTATAATATTTATAGTGTTCTGAACTTGTATCTCAGTTTCTTTTTTTCAGGTGCAAGAAAAGAAAGCTTTTTTTGATTCTTTCCCCACCTAACAGTCTCAGTGGAGAAATGCAGTGCTGTCACCAGCTTGGAACATTGGCACATCACTTGCAAAGAATGAGAAAACTTGCATGACTTCTCACTACCATTCTCCTGCAACATGAGATTGCCCTGGGGATGAACAGCATACCAGTAGAGTAAATTTGCCCCTCTTGACAAACATACACCTATTCTGCCAAAAATCGTCCCCAAGCACTTTAGGAACAGTGCATCTGATACAAGGTCTATGAAGAAGCACGCCAGTAAGCTTTATACAGACAGGGTTTTTTTTTTCCAACAGCAATAATGCTGCTTTTCAAAGGATCTGGCAGTGAAGCTACAAGTAGGTTCTTGCAGAAGTTTATTCCCTTCTATCCTTTCCCATCAGATTTTCTGTTTGGGAGGGAATGACTGGACCATATAAATGCCACAAACAAGAGACATTAAAACATGAAGCAACACTACAATAAAATGAAGTAACAGGCAGCTGCAGATTCTTCTAGGGCCTAACTCACTTTTTGTGTGTGGAATGAAGTGGAATAGCCTAACTGAAGTTGAAAAAATTGCAGTGGCTTAAGACCTATGTGACTGAAATCAAAATCAGGCTCTGAATTTCTACCAGGTCATTCCTGTACTTCTCTGGTTTTCATGTCTTGGGCAGGAATCTCATGCTGGCTTCCCAGAGCAGCCCTTTTCTAACCTTTGTGGTGATTAAGTAAACAAACAAACAAAAAATAGCATCTTCCAGAATTTTAGCCACTTCCAGAATTTCGTAACCACTGGATTTTGCACGGGAAAGAGGGTCTGAGCTGCAAGCTGTCCCTCCTGCTCAAAGAACTGCTTGCTCAGCAGCAGCTACTTTCATTTTAAGAGATTTTGGCAGTTCCTTGGACAGGCACCAGCGAAATGTCTGCTGTCTGTGGCAGCAGTCATTACTGTATTGCACGTTTGTGTCATCCATGGGATGCAGAGGTGTTTCTCCTCAGGCAGCACAGAGTTAACTTGCCTCCTGCTCAATGCCTGGGGAATAAGAGCTGGGATGGTAGCCCATAGTAGGAGGGTCTGGACTGAACTCGACAGTGAAGAGGAGGGATAACATTTTTGTGTGGGGAAGATGCTTGCCAAGAAATCAAGAGAGAAAGCAACAGTGGGAGAAAGGAAATAACTCATCAGGTGCTTGGGACAGACAGCAGCAGTTCTGGGAGCTGGGTATGCATCGAGGTCTTGGACTCATCTTTCTCTACCTAGATCACTCACCAGGGAGAGAGCAGGAGGAGGAAGGCAGATGCTTTCATAAGCCTGGGAACATTGCCAGCACCTCACAAACATCCAGTTTTCTATGAATACAGGCCGGATAAATACCACTACACCACTTCTAGAGAGGAAGAGACTGAGGTTGTAGAGAACTTTTAGACATAGGACTAGTTTTCTGCCAGCATGAGGCACAGAGGGACAGGAACATGTGCACAGGGGCAAAAAGAAGGGAAACAGCAGCACCCCCAGCTACCATTGCCCTCTACCACTGGAGGACCACATGGCAGGACAGAGCCAGGTTAGGTACCCAACCCCAGATATCACAGCCAGGCAATGCTGCAAGCAGGAGGAGAATAACTCAGTCTTCTGTACTCCTGGTCTTGTGCCTCTAAGCAGGAGGCTGTTTTCTTCCCCTATTACATGAAAGCAGTGGTGCTATACTGAAAGAAAACCTTGGGTGAGTGATAGGATAGTCCTACTTTAGCTGTGTAAGCAAAACAAAAAGAAAGACAAAGTGAAGGATGAATTAATCCTACCCTCCCAAGACTAGTACTACCTTGAATTTCTAGACAGGCCTGAACAAACTTCCCAATTATCACATTCAGAAAGCACCTTGAGCCAGATACATCTTGCTGGCTTAAGCACAGCTCTGAGGACATAAATCTCCCAAAATAATTAATTTGATACCAATGCAATTGCACTGATATAAAATGAGAATAAACTAAAGGATGGTCTGACTTCTGGAAACTGAAGGAAGTGATTTCTGAAGAGAGAACAGATTACTTGAACCTTTAAGGGAAGGCTGCTGAAAAACAAAGCCCCCTGGCTTTCTATTTCCCAGAAGGAAAATACAGTTGGGTAGAAAGAAATGAGGTAAATCACTGCTTCAAAACCTATAATTATTCATTGGATGAGAGGCTACAAAAGGGACAAAAAGGCACCCTTTAGGATGTTTTTCTTTGCTTTTAACCAGCCATTTGAAAACACTGCAACATGACCAATTCCTCAAAAATGTTTTCCTGACCACAGCGTCTTGCATGCAGACAAACACACAGATTATGCCAGTTCCTGGAAGAATGAACATCATGAGCTTTTTTTAATACTGGAGCACATGTCTGTTTGTATTGTTGTTTTTCTCTCTTCTTATCTCCCTAATTTGGGAGGATATTCCTCCCCCCCCCCCTTTTTTTTTGTTCTGGTTCCTGGACTCTGTTTAAACAAGTACAGTAGGTTATGTGTTTTTCTCTGGTTGTTCTTTTTTTGTTTGGCTCTTCAAACTTTTTGCCTGTGCAAGTAAAACTGCCCTTCCTAATGCTTTCTCTCATGGTGTTTCAGCCTGAACAGCTTCCACTGGATCACCTTTGTGCTACTGTTTTAAACAATTTGCTTATTTGAAAGTAGCTAATTGGTAATCTGCTATCTTCAGAAGTAAGCTTTTGAGGGCTGGGCTTTAACCCTTCCTTAGTGAGGGCTCCTGTTTTACCACTGTGTATCTGAGAAGCAGTTTCCCCAGATAAGAAGAAAGATGGGAATCTGGCTTGTGCTGATTTTTATTACAGTGGTACTGAGTCAAGGCAGCAATTAGGCACGTACTCACATGCCTTTGAAGTCGGTGGGATGTATTACCATCTCGAAAATGGAGAGGCTTAAGCAAGTGCTCTCCCAAACTGGAACTTTATTAATTGTACTCTAGTGCATGCCTACATTGAGAGGCTTTGGAAAGTTCAAGCACTCAGTTAAAGCTGCAGAGTCAATGCACATACAGTAAAGCATGTTAATCTGTTCTGTGGATGCTTTCATTACCATTACATCATTGCCACTTAATCTGAGCATACCTATGAACAAGCCCTCAAGCTGTGCTTGTGACACAGAACAGCTTTGAACACACTGTGCCACTTATCAGCCTCCTTCTGTAATCCACAATCTAGTGTAGATTAGAATCTAGTGTAATTCAAGTGTTTTTTGCTGAAATTAATTCAGCTGATATAACATTTTATGTGTGCAATAAGCAAAAATTCCCAACTTCAAGAATTGCAAAATCTGGACCAAAGGGATAGATGACTAATGGGATATACGAAAGACATGAAAATGTTTAACAATGTGACAAAAAAAAAAAAGAGAAGAATTTATGGAAAGGTGATCCCAAACCACAGCACTGTCTGTGAATCTCAGTCCCTCAACAGCAGAAAAGTCTCAATCAAAGTTATAGGAGCAACATTAAACTTAGACTGAAAACTGCAAGAAAGGATGGGGGTGAGATGGTGTAAAAACCTTAAAAAATTCATATTTGTAGAGCTAATTATGGGCTGAAATGTCAAGCTGCTTTAAGTTAGTTGTGCTAGGAGTGCAAACTGCAATTGTTCTGTTTTAGTGAGTGTATCCTACTTGCTTATTGAAAGACTTCATTGTATAACACATTCTTGTGGAAAAGCAATGAGCAGACAGAATCCCAGCGATACTCTTGGCTGTCTGAAAACCTGCTGTGTTTTGTCTCTCTTCACTAAATTCTCTTAAAAGAAATAAATCAAAGCTTAATTAAATCACAAGCATCTCTGATGAGCATCTCCTTTGATTTCCCTTTTGACACTCTCTCTCCTGACAGGCTGTGATACTCCACTAGAAATGCTTTGTGTTTTCCTCCTTGGAGAAAACAACTACTCTGCTCCAAGCATTGCCTTGGCCTAGGATTCGGGAGCTCTGGAAGAGGCTACCAGTGGGAGTAGAGGACCCCATGTGGAACTAATTAGTGACATAATGAACACTACAGCAGTTTATGGCCAGGAAGTTCTTAATGACGTGGCAGTAATCTCACAATGACTAATCGAGATTTCCTTCATTTTCCTTTAGCAATTCTAACTGATACATTAATGAAAAAATTAAAATAGAACTGTAAGCACAATAGAAGTTAGCACTTGAAATACCTGGCAGACAATGCGCTTCTGCTTTCCGGGGTTATAACACGCAATTCTTCTCTATAAATTCTGGGACTTTGGGACTGAGAAGAGTGATTACAAACCCCCTACATTGATTTCAGTCCTAACATTCACTGCGATGTAATATTTAACAGAATTTTTCTATCATGGAGTGCAGCCCTACCATCAACCCAAGGCTGACTGGTGTAACTAAAACCAGGTATGTATTAGCAGAATTGGGTAAGAACAGAGTTATTCTTTCAAAGGTTTATCTTTTAGATAAGTTACTCGTTTAAGGGTTTATCTGCATATGTAAAGGCAAACTTAAAAATACAGAGGACGGATTTAGATCTTTTTCTGCAGCAGCAGCAGTGCAAACCCGGTGTCTAGACCAGCTCATGGTGTGCGGGTCTAAGGGTACGTGCAGCACATGAAGGATGCACAAGCTCTCTCCGGTTGTTCTCCTCACAACACGCTGTCTCCCCGCTCACAACCATGTTCCAAGGCACAGCACCGAGCACAGCAGCTTCTCCAGCCCCGAAACGACCTGGGCCCGTCGCAGGCCTCTCACAGACGGGACCTGCGGCGCACAGCAGCCGGGGGGCAGCGCCGAGGCGGGGCCGGGGCCGCGCACATGTGACCGGCGGCGGTGGGGGCGGCCCTGGTCGCGGTCCCGGCCCTGGCCCCGGTGCTGGAGGCGGCTGTGGCGCGCCGCGGCGGGGCAGTGCGGAGCGGTGGTGGCGGTGGGGGATGCGGAGCGGCCGGGCCGCGGGCAGATGATGGCGATACGCGAGCTGAAAGTGTGTCTGCTTGGAGTGAGTACAGGAGACCGCGGGGGTCGCTTCCTCCCTTCCCTTCCTTTCCCGCCTGGCAGGTCGGGACTGAGGGAGATGGGGTGCTTGCTAAAAACGGGAGCGCTTCCAGCCCCGTTCCCTCCTTCCCTCCCCAGCGGGAGCCGCGTCTCCCCGTCCCGAGCAGGGGGGCTCGGCCGCGATGGATTCCTCGACTCTGAGAGTTGGCACCCGCGCACTGCGAGGAAGGGGGGCTTTGGTGGCCTTTTACGTGTAGGTTTTGCCTTGTTTCTGAACTTTTTAAAAGTGAGACGGGCGCAGCGGGTTGGGGGTTGGTGATGCGAGGTGAGAGTCTTCCAGAGTGCTTCCCGGAGAGGGGCCGCCGCCGAGCCGGCTCTCCCGGGCGCGGGAGGCGGTGGTGGTGGCCCGGCGGCGGGTCTGCCTCCGGTACCGGAGCCCCGAAAGGCGTGCGGGGGGGTTTCACTGCCCGCAAACCCCACGGCAGGCCTGGCGGTCCTGTCGCAGCGACGGCTTCGCTGAGCCGCCGGAGCGACGGTGGGAAGCGAATGGGAGGAACGCGGCACCGAAAACGGGGTTTTGGGCGGCTCCTTGTCCCGGGCGCTCTGTGTCACCCATGTGCTGTGTCGGTGCTTTGTTTAATGACTCACTTGTGTTTATTCAAGGCTTCTTTTGCTCGGCGCCTTGTGGGAATGCCCTTTTGCCATTGCTTTTTCTTCTTTTTCCCCCGTCCCCTTTTTGTTCGGTTTGGCGAGCCCGTGTGTGCGTTTCACATCTGGAGCAGCAATGTGCTTAGCTGTGCAGTTTGGCTCTCCTGCCCCCTCTCTGCCCTGCGCTCAGGGAGTTTAACGGCAAAACTGTGCTCACCGGGTTGTTACGAGCACCACTGGAGAAGTCTCCTCTTCTGACAGTTGCGAGCAGAGCATCACTATTTGGTTTTGTTTAGGCTGGCCAGGAGGGTCGTGGGGTCTCCTCTGGAGACATTCAAAACCTGCCTGGACACATTCCTGTGTAACCTGCTCTAGGCGGCCCTGCCTTGGCAGGGAGTTGGACTGGATGTTCTCCAGAGGCCCCTTCCAACCATAACGGTTCTGGGATTTATTGGCATATTTAAAATCAAACATGCCAAATTACCATGTGTAGGTTAGGCTGCTTTTAGATCCCCATCTCTGTAAACATTCAGAAAAGCTGCATGTTCAAGGTTCAGGTTGAAAGCCAGTTCAAGGCCAGGTTGGACAGAGCCTTGGGTGACATGGTTTAGTGTGAGGCATCCCTGCCCATGGCAGGGGAGTTGGAACTTGATGATCTTAAGGTCCTTTCCAACCCTAACTATTCTATGGTTCTATCAATGAAGGCCTTTTAGAGTGAATTCTCTTTCATGCAGTATCAGTGAGTTGAACATTAAAAAAAAACCCAAACAAACACAGACACTCAGTTCTCTCTGACTTGTGTTGACATTTACCCCAGCAGGAGTGTGTACATTGCCCCTAGAGTCAGTGTCAGGATGTGGTACCAGGGCACTGGAGAGTTCAGCCCGAAGTATTTGGCAGTGACCATTCCTCCTTTCTTGGGTAGAATTCCTGCTGCTGACTTTTAAAATGGCACAGAGACAAAATAAATGTGGTTTATACAAACATGAAGAGTCTGTGGTAGAATATGTGGATGTGTCTTATTTTTTATTTCCCAGCAGAAAATCCTGTAATTTTATAGAGATGAAGTTGTCTTGTGGGATGATATTCCTCTTCCCCATTATTTATTGCTGGTTTGTAACATCAAAATGTACTGGAGGTTTTGCAAGGCAATTGTTTACTTCTTTTAAAACAGGAAAAGAAACCTATGAAGCAGCTCTGTGTTACTAAGAGTACGCAATTACTCTGTAGACTCATTAAAATGATAGGGTGGCAGTGGGAACATTTAGGAAGATATAAGTGCCTGTAGTTATAGATGCCAGTAGTTAGTGAGATGTTCCTTCCTGTGTTTTAATAGGGTATAATCCTAGAAAACCATCTACTTTTGATCATAGACATCCCATTTACTATGAAAGTTAACACTCTGTTTTCTCAAAAGAGAGGAATCCTTTAGATGATGAATCCCTTCAGGAAGTTCTGACAGATTCCAGAACAGGGAAACTCCATACCTGTCTGTAGAAACAAGTGCAGGCATTAATCTGATCTGCTTGAAAGCTAGATGATAACTCAAAAATATGTTTTCAGGTCTACTGAAAGGAATCTTGGCGGTTGTCTGTTCAGTAGGGCCTGGAGCTGATAAGTTAATCTGTATTGTATGTACTAAACCCCCTGGTCTGAGCATGTCCAAGTCCAAAGATTACTTCATATACTTGTTAGAAATAGGGTTTAAATCAGTTTGCAAACATGTGTCCCTCCTCACTTCTGAACAAAGTCCTAGGCTGCCCCTCTAAAAGACAGGAGGATCACTGATGGTCTGTGGCCCTCAGCTGTGCGAAGGGCATGGGCTTGGGCTGTTTCTGCCACCTCAGACTTCCCCAATGAGGAAAAACTGTAGCTGGCTCAATGCTTTCAAAGCCAGCTTCTCCCACAAGCCCCAAAGCCCTGTTTGACTGTAGGGGGTCTAGATGGGAAGGTGAAGAGAGGCTGATACAGAGAAGCCAGAGCTATACTCCATGCTGCTGGCCCAATAAACTAGCCCTGTGCTCCAGGGTCAGTGTTTGGCCTGGTGCCATTGCACTAGAGATGGGGAGTAAGTATCAGCTTCTGAATGTAGCCCTGCATTGCCATGAGGGAACATGGCCTGTAATTTTTAGTGTAAATCTAACAAAACTGGGATTTCGGTATCTGCATTTCACTTCCTCCTCCTACAGAGGATCTTGGGGTTTTTAAAACTCTGGGGGGGTGTGATGGGAGCAATCTGGAGCAGTCTGGAGTAGTGTGCAAGGAAGGGATGGTCTTGGGGTTTCTAGGTGGTGAAGGCAACACCAGCAAGAGAACCGCAGAGAGGAAATTGGGGCAGGTAAAAGGTAGGTGAGTCAGTTTGGGAGGAAGGCTTTGTTGATGCCACACTTGTTATTCATGAACTCGAATGCTCTGCTCTTTGAAGAGAGATGGCTCCAGCTAGCAGGAACAGGAACATGGTGGGCTGGCAGGAACAGGATGCCTACCTAATTGTGCAGTGCCTCACAGCCTGAGGTGTAAGAGCTGCAGAGGTACAATTCTAATGCTCTCTTGAGTATGCAAGTGGCCTCAAGCCTGCTCCTGAACTGTTTCCATAGTAAATTATTGCTGCTGGGCAGTGAGGCATCTGCACACGGAAGGTGTTAATCTTTGTAAGTGCAAATACTTGAGCACCTGCTCCAAGTCCTGTCTTGATACCTCAAACTCTTCCTGGTCTCTTGGTCCAGTCTGTTGTTCACAGCAGTTCTGCCTGTATTAGAGGCTACCTCTTCCTGGGGTTGAGCAGGTTTTAGCTACAGCCCAGTTTATGCAGTGAAATGAAGTGCAGCTCCCATATGACTGGCGTGATGTTTCTGCCCTGAGTGGGCACCCTCCTGTGGGGATGGAGCAGGCTGGCTGGTGTGTTCCTGAGCCATGCCTCAGTGCTGAGATGTGTCTGACTGCCAGGTTTCCTAATCTGGCTGTGGCTGCTGAGTGCCATGTGCCTTGGCTCTCAACATTGTCTTTATGTGGGCTGGAGGAGCGATTTACAGCTCTCTGCCAAGTCCTGACATAACTCTCTGTGGCAGCCAGAGGAGGGATTGCCAGGTTTGGGACTGAGGCAGAATTTCTTGTCTTTGTCACTTCCTGAGGAAACTTTGACGGCCCTTCAGTGAGGCTTTGGGAGGTGGCTTGCTAACTACCATCTAAAGTGACCTCCATTACTCTTTTCCTTGTGTTTTTGTTTATTACATTTTTATGCTGTGACTGTTCATCACAGGACCAAAGGAGTTAGAAAAGGAAGAGGCTTAGAGGTCATCCCTTGACCCTAAACCTCCTCTTCTAACTTTCCTGACATGTTTGTTTTGTTTGTTCCTTAAAAACTCAAGATGAAGGTTTATCTTGTCACAGGGTTGTGCCTCAGAGCTTAACTGCTCTTGCTGTGGAAAGTTTTTCCCAGACATAGTGCCTACAGCCTTTCTGCTCGAGACTTCATTCTTTTCACTCCTGTTTGTGTTTCCATTTTCTTGCTCATAAGAAGTCACTTGCTGCCATGAGTTCTGCTAATGTGTAGTCTGAAGCTGGTAAGCCTACGTTTGTAAAAGGAGTGACATTTTCTCTGTGGAGGAGAAGGAGGTTTCCTCCGGTGTTTCTCCATGACTGAATCCCCTTTGCTGGTATGGAGAATGGTTTATCACTTTTGGCAATGTCTCATACCTCAGCGTGCAGCTCAGAATCAAGCTCAGATTTGTTTGATATTCAAAGTAATTGGGAATATGATAATAGTTTTCTTAGGGAGAAAATCTCTGGTTTTCTTACCTTCGTATCATGATAATGTAAAGCTGTGGATTCTGCTGGTGGAGAAGAAATTCCTGTAGCTGCGCATATGCATACGTCAGGCCTTTCAATGCAAAACTTTAGTACCCACTCTTTTTCTCCAAATATGTCTATTACACTGAACTTGTATGACTGAGAACCTTTTGGTTTGTGTTGGTGTTTATAAAAGACAATAATTTTACTACTCTTTTGACTCTAAAATATTTTCATTATTAATGCTATTAGTGCCTGAATGTCCCAACCCAAATAGGAGCACTGTTGTTAAATACAAGAATGCACCCCTGGATGGGTTGTACCAGTTAAGGACCTTTCTTCTCACTGGGTAAGTGTAAGGGGGTCTACATGTTGAGCATCCTACTGAAGACAGTAACTCTACATAGGTGTAGAACCTGTGCATGCATCGATGCTGCTGTGCTGTAGCCTAAAACAGGACACGAGGGGCCAAAGTAGTGCAGACACTGAAAGTGGTCTCAAAAAGAAAATTGTACTGATGAACTAAATGTATGTCCACAAAGTATCTGTCTGAGAGTGGAACAGAGGCTGAGAAGTGATTGGTTTTTTATCCATGTTAATAGTTCATCATCATCCACTTATTCATGGTTTATTGTGTAAACAAGGAGCTCTATCATGAGAAATTTTTGAATTGTGACTTTGCATGGTTGCCTGTCTCATGCAGTCAGTGGTGTGAAGTGTACATCATTGCAGCCTTTTCATCAAAGGAGCCCTCATCTGTGTCTCTTCCATAGCCACTTACTTCTTTGTATTGTGGTGAAACATCAAATCACGTGTAAAACTGGACAATGATTTTTCAGTCCCCAGGGAACTGAGAGGCAGACAGTCAGACACTTGGTTAGCATGACTACATATGCCTCATTTCCTTGAGAAATGCTATTCTTCCTTGGTGAAGAATGCTCTGATGTTTGCACTTAATTTGTGCACATAGCACTTACATACTACATTGCCCTGCTTTGCCATTCAAAAGAACAGTCTACCAGGATACTCATGGGGACTGGGACTGGTGATTTTGTTTGATTTGGTTTCTTTTTGAAAAATACTGCATAAAAATCCAGTTACATACCAAGTGAGAAGTGCCTTTTCTCTTGTACCAGTAAACAAGTATGCTCAGAAGCTTAAACTAGCCTTTTGCTATTAAAATATTTAAATGGCAACAATCAGATTTTTGCAGTGTAGACATTAAATATGTAGGTGAACAATTTCTCAGAATTTAATAGAATTCAGGGTTTCATATTGCTTTCCTGCCATATCAGCAAAACTTTTCTATTTACTCATATCTTCCTGAAAGTTTTAGGTGGGATTGCTTGGAAAAGTGAGTAGGCTGGGTTATCGCCGGAGCATCCTTCTAGGAAAAGATGAGAGTGGAGGCCAAGTTCTGCTTTTGTTTCCAGCATCACAACCAAACTGGCGTTCTGAAACACCCAAAGGCAGGACTTGAAGTGGGTTTTACTTTCAGTAGCTGCAAAGCCTCTGAAGAGGAAGCTTGTTACTACAAATCAGCTGGACAACAAAAGAATACTCCATAGCTGGTGCCTGTTGCTGCACATGATCGGCTCGGATTCACTGATAACCACCTCTCAGCTCCCATCTGCTGCTGAATGACACTATGCTGTGGCTATTATCCAGAAATTGTATGCAGGCTGTGGTTATACTCTCTCTCAAATTGTATTTATTTTGGTTTTGCTTATATGTTACCAGTTTGGGGTTTTCTTTAGGTTTCCCCAGCCCTTGCTTCAGTCCCTCTGTTTGATTTCTTGGTATTGGCTGAAAAATTATGAAACTTGTTGGTTTACAGTAATTCTGAAAAAAAAAAAAAAAGAAATTCTTTCTACCAAAATGAGGAAGTTAAATTGGTAATAAACTTTCTTTTTTAATACACGGATGAATGCAATTTTAGCTCTACTCTGTGAAGTACTGCTGAGGCAGACTCTGCAAAGCACAGAAACCGCGTGCAAGAAATGTGCAGGGAAAAGGAAAACCCTCTCGTTCTCATCAGACAATTCCTTTTAACTAGCTTAAGTCAAGCCATATTAAAAGGCCACCTTTTATTCACATTTAAAGTATGTTTTCCAAGATCCTGGTTGATGGTACAACTTGTTTCTAAGGCACTGATTTGCGTTATTGATAGGGTGTGTTACAATTACAGTGCAGTTTAAGGAAGTGGCAAAGTAGGCATTAACTGAGCTGCTCATGGGCTGCCTCTGAACCTGCAGGGCTTTTGTATAGGGGAATGTATATAAATTACAGCGCTGGTAAATTTTGCTAGCATTGGGTTGTGTCTGAGCTGGGTATGTGGGTGCTGCAAGCGTACAGGCAGGATGGACATACTCTGTCTAAAATTGAGTCCCAAGCAACTCCTTGTTGAGAGAAGCATTTCCAGGGAGGCTGGAGCCACAGCTCTGCTTTGGTTGCTCTTACCTGTCTTTTGCCTCCGTGCTGTTCCTTCTTCCAGATACCATTTGCCTCTCCAGGGACCGTTGTTGGTCATGTATTTCCTGGTTGTGTTCTTGTTTGGATGAGATAGGGGCAGGCACCACACTCTTCATTTCTTATGCTTTGGTTTTGAGGGGGAAGACAGAGGGGTGAGTTGAAGTGGAACACAGCTGGCTTTAGCAGGTCTGCTGTGTTAACTCCACCTTCCCCTCCGAAAACAAGCTGTGGAGAGCAGGGCAGCTTGTTTCTCCTCGGCTTCAGTGGCTCATCACCATCCTGGCTGTGGCAGCTCTGGTGTCCCTGGAGCTTTCTGCAGGGGTGTATGAGGACAAAGGTGGGAACAGCTCGTCCTTGGGTAGTGCAGGCAGGGAAAGGAGTGCTTGCCATTTCCTGTCTCTCCTGGAGTTTTTTGCACTGGTGGGCTTTCCCTTAAGGAAACCTTAAGGTCGCTACGAGCTTAGTGTTTATCCTGGTCTTTTCCTTCTACTTGACATGGCCTCGTATTTCTAAATGCTTAGCATGCAAACCTTTACAGCAGATTTAAGCTGGTTTGCTTTTTTCCCTCCACTCCCTTTGGATAATGGGCTATGTTATAAAAAATATATAAAAAAAGAACCCTACCTCCCTCCAGTGCTAATCATACTGATGGGTTAGATCATCTCATACTCCTTCTGCTCCTTGTCAGGGCTGCTTGTGCCCCCACTACCTCATGCTTACAGCTCAGGGGCAGTTCACGTGAATATAACTCTGCAGCCCCTCGCCGGAAGGTGCACGAGAGCTGTCATGGGGCACACACTGCTGAAGTAAATGAGCATAAAAGATGGTTCTATTCACATAGATGTTTTTCTTCTCTCTGCCTAACTTGTAGGGGTTGAATAATGGGCATAAGGAGCGAGGTGAAAGGAAGTATTTTAAATTCCATCTCAGCTTAACTTGTAATACACCAGGAGGGGGACAAGTTTCAGTTTTCTGCTGAAACATCTTATACAACCTTCCTGTGAATGCTTGCAGATTTGAACACCACTGTGCAAAGGCAAATCCAAGCTTTAGAAAGCTGCCAGTGGAGGTGGATGGGAGGCCAGCTTGGAGCAGAGCCTTGTGTAAGCAAATGCCAGTGGTTTGATTTACGGTCTCCAGCCTCGCGGGGCTGCTTGTGAAAGCTGAACAACAGGCAGTGGAACAAATGCTTTGTATCTTTGCCTGACTATTTTTAACCATAAATGCTAGTTAGTGTGTGGTTTTTATATTTCTTGGAGGAGCTGGTAGAGCAGTTACGGTTTTGCACTTCTTGTTTTGGACAGAGTATGTTCTTATTTGGGCAACATGTGGAAGTACATGTGCCTGAAATCCAGCTACTAAATACTTTGTGTCCCCGAGTTATTGTTTCCTCCTCTGTCAGCAGAGTGACAGGATGCTGCAGACGTCATCGGGTGTCCCTGTTAGACCGGTCAGCCTCTGCCACACGTAGCTGCAGGGGACTAGAAAAAGCTTGTAAGGGCAATCTTACTTTAAAATGATAAATACCAGCCTCTTGCAGGGGCTCACCTACAGGGACTCTCTGAAGCAGATTTTCCTTTGCTTTAAAGCCTGTTTACAGAGCCAAAGTGAGTTATAAGTGTTTCTTAAAGTGGGGTTAACTTTGAAAAATTAATTTTCTGTCCCATTTAATTCTGCAGCAAACAAGTCTTAATAAGTATTGATAGGATCTAATGGTTCATCAGCAAAACTGTGATTCTGAGCAGTGTGATGTGTCTGAAGTAATTTTCACATCCTCCTATGGTCACTGGTGACCTGTGCGATACAGTGGGCATTGGATTAGCTTTAACCTTCTCTGGCTTATGCTTGTCATCAGCAGTTGGTACCTTGTCTCCAGGATGTGTCTTCTCCAGGTGTGCCCATGTGTTGCTTATGGAACTGGTACGGGGAATTCAGAGGCAGAAGAGGGAATCCTGAGGTATTTTGTCAATATCTGGTAGATATTTGTCAGTATCTACAGAGAAGCCATAGTAGGGATCGCTGGGCTTCCCAAAGACTGATGTGAAAAGTATCCTTGAGAGGACTCCCTTGAATGTGTTGTTTGACACCAAGGCTCAGCTTGGCCCTTGGGATGTGAATTCATTTTTAACTACTTAAGAGGGAGAAAATGTGTTATCACTATGGTTAGTAATTGAGGAATTAGAAGCATATTAACAACTGAAAAATTTGAGGTGTTTGTCCATGTGCAGCCCCAATTTAATCTCAAGCAGCTTCTGCTGCCTGTGGAAGCAAACACTATGTTTATTTGCTTAAGACAGTCTTTGTTTATTTAAAAGAAAACCTCTCAGTGACTGACACACACCAGTACCAGCCTGTAAGGGCACGCTTCTGCTTTGTGGCTAGATAAATCTGGTGGTTGGTTATTTCCTGAAGGGATTTGGGAAATAAGAACAGATTCTCGTTATGGAATAGGAAGCCCATTATCTTATTCTTTTTTCCCTTCAGTGTACTAAATATGTCTATCCTAAGAGTCACAAAATCAACACATCCAATATATCTTGTTAAAGCTGATATGAACAGGAAGCTTCCAACCTCATTTAGGCCAGAAGTCCTGCATGGTGCCTAGCCCATTCTGACTTCAACCTTTGCAGTACCATGCAGTCTTGCTTTTACGATGTTCATTTCTTGAGTGTGCTACAAACATGTTTTTTCTTACCCTATCCCTTAAGTCAGCATTTTTCATTTTTTGGATGATATCACTGTTGTGGAAAATTTAGGGAAAGTTGTACTTCGTTTTTGTCTTAGTTTGCCTGAATGCCAGTGGAGGAATTGAACATTCTCCCCCACATTTAATGTCTTCAACTGTTACGACTCCAGCAGCAGACTGTTGTTTGTGTGAATAGTCTTTTTTCAGGCAATTGTTCTGTCCTTTGATAGTTATTTTTCTCCCCCTTTGTCGTGGTTTAAGGCCTGCCACACAGCCCACTCACTGCCCCCCCACCTCCTCCCTCAGCTCCCGGAGGGATGGGGA
>WYDI02037751.1:0-13732 GCA_009867235.2 Psittacus erithacus | reverse complement strand
AAAGTTGGGGCTGTTCAGCCTGGAGAAGAGAAGGCTGTGTGGAGACCTCGTAGCAGCCTTCCAGTATCTGAAGGGGGAGCATAGTGGCGCTGGGGAGGGACTCTTCATTAGGGACTGTAGTGATAGGACAAGGGGTTCAAACTTAAACAGGGGAAGTTTAGATTGGATAGAAGGAGGAAGTTCTTTACTGTGAGGGTGGTGAGGCACTGGAATGAGTTGCTCAGGGAAGCTGTGAATGCTCCATCTGTGCCAGTGTTCAAGGCCAGGTTGGACAGAGCCTTGGGTGTCATGGTTTAGTGTGAGGTGTCCCTGCCCATGGCAGGGATGTTGGAACTAGGTGATCTTAAGGTCCTTTCCAACCCTAACTATTCTATTATTCAATGATTCCATAAATCTCAAGATTTTACTAAGTACCACTTTTGCTTTTAAATATTTAAGAAGATTACCTTGATTTATGAGATCTTATATGCAATGATTCTGAGACTTATTTTTGTCAAGATACCTTCAACAAAATTAGAAAAATAAAATAAATCATTGCTTTCTCATTGTCCCAGATCTTCCTGATTATCAACTTATTTCATAAGGAGATGCATTAATTTACATAAATTACAAATAAATATTTCTGGTTTAGCTACAATCATATAAATAAATAAATGTGGCTTAATGAATCTACACTTACCTCTTAATGTATTTACTGAGTCCCCTCCAAGTGCATAGAAGTTCATAGTTGCTTAGCAGTTTGCAATATTAGCTCTCAAAAACCATTAACTGTTTGATGGGAATATTACTAGGCTCAAATAAACACAAGTGTTGGATGGTGTATGAAATGTGAAATCATTAATTTTCAGTTAATTATGCTTCCAGCTACAGATAAATCTTTTATTCACCACTATTAAGTGTGGCAGGTGCACTCACTGTGGCAGGAATGGAGGTCTTCCAGTCGCAGTTGTGCAGTGCTGGCTTTGGTTGTATAAGGCTACTTGCCTCCATGCAAGCCAGCCCCATCACATTTTCACAGAGGCTGTTGTTTTGGGGAAAGTAAAGTCCCCTGGTCACCAAAGGTTAATATGACCATATTTGACAACATATCAGGTTCAGCTGAGGATATCAATGAAGCCCCACAAGGGGTGGGCAGCTGAATTGGTTTTTCTCAGAGTAGCAGATCTGTAGCTGGGACTCTCCCTTTGGGTTAGGATGCTGACCAAGGTAACTAACTCCTGGAGTCTGAAAACCTTCACCTTTTTAGATGAGTAAGAATTCTTAAGTCAATTGTGTAGTGATTAATTTATTTGAATTTATCTTATTTTGTAGATGACCAGTATTGATGGAGCTTTAATTGGCTTTGAAAAATAAGTCTCATTTAGTTATGTTAGCCAGTTGCTGGCACCACAGCCTGTCAACATCTATGTTCCTGGTGTGACTCCAGTAGCTGACACTAAATCTTCTAGCTAGTCACATCAGCAGCTGGCATTGAGCCCTTCCAGCACTGAAGTGAGTAAGACTAGATGGAAAAAGTTAAAGATGAAAGAAAACAGGACAGACTACTGTAATCAGGCAGAGGGCTCAGCCAGATAGGTGTGCTAACAGGTCATGGATTACATGCGACTGGCTCCTTTTATACTCATTTCTGGTTTTCTCCCACTTTGTTCCCCACAGACCCCTTTCCTCTGCATATTGTCTCGTCAGCTGTCACAGCCCTACTGATCCCATCCAATACCCTGTATCCTCCTTATTAGCTACAAAGGCCTGTAGTTTCTCGATAGCCCATTGATTAGCATGATTTATGAGATTCCTTTCTTATTTTTGTCTCCATGTTTGTCACTCAGTTTTGTGTTTGTATGTTTTGTTCACGGCTTCAACCTTTTCCAGAACATGCCATTTGACAAGCTCCTCCATCAGTTAATCTTGCTGAATCATTCCCTCATTCCACACGCAATTCAATTAGTGTGATTGAGCAGGTTTGGTTCTTTTTAGTGCCTGTTCCTGCCTCCTTTATTCTTGGTCAGTCAGGTTTGTGTCTCTGTATGTTCTTGTATATGGTTTCCTCCTCATTATCTCCTTTTTGCATTTAAACTGCCCTTGACCACATACCCTTAAAAGAACGTACATACCTTTCCAAGTATCACAGTAACTTGACTACTATTATTAACTTTTTATATCTCAGTTACACTTTGTTTAAATTAACAAAAAAATCTTGACTTCATATATGAAGTGTGTCCCACTTCTTGCTCATAGCAAGACTTTGAGCATAGAAGTGTTAGCATGCAAGAGACAATGGTGCATATCAATTGCGCCTTTCTTCCTTTCTCTGTCCCTTACTACTAAAGTTCATTATTTTATATATAAATAGATGCTAGAATATTTTTTTTTGCCTTACAGAAGATTCTTCCAGATATAATATCTACCTTGCTTAATGAACTTACTGTTAATTACATAAAATGTAAATGATATCTATACATAAATATATAGATATAGGCTCACTGCTGAGGTGACCGGGGAAGGTCTCAGTTACCTGTGCATGTGTGTTTGTGTATGAATATATGTAAGTGAAATGCTTTTCCTCACTAAGACTATCCCTTGATTGGTCCACTTGATAAATTGAGCTTGGCAGTACTCTTTTTTCACAGTGACAGACATATAATAAAAAAAAATAATTTGGCTTTCCAGGTCTTGACACCCTTGAAATGATTAAATGAATTTTAGCTAATCTTAATTACAGTGATATCTTAATTACTGATAAAATAATTAACAGTTGTCCAACTTGAGATGAAATTTAAAAACAGAAACAGCAGCACTAGTAAAAGCAGCCACATACAGAAAACATTTGCAAGTAAAAAGATAGATGGGCCACACATACAACATGTGGAGAAATTAAGGGAGTTTTATTGCTCTAACAGCAAACCATAGTAGAAATAATTAAACTGTGAATCAAAAGGTAGTAATAGCATCGTTAATATCAATAGCTTTTTCATAATTAATGGACAATCTAGGGGTTTTTTTTGTCTTTCTATATGCTAATAAGTTAAACAAGTCAACCTATTCTCGGGTACTAACGTCAACCAGTATGAATGAGCACACAATACTCTGCTGTTAAATTCTCTTCCCCTCCCAAATAATGCACCCACTACAAATGGCATATCAGAAATGGTTACTGACTTGTGCTTGTTCCTGAACTATGCCCAAGAGTCTTTTAGGCAAATGCTAGTCAGTTTAGGATGGAAGTATATCAGCAACTGCTCCCGCAAATAATCAGGATAGAGAATTGAGTCCAAATGCTGGGGGACTGGATCTGTTTGTTTCATTAATAGCTACATTGAGACCAAGGGACCTAGAGCATATCAGGACTCCCTTTCAGACCACATGTTTGGCTGTCTTTTCCATGTGACAGAATGAGCCTGCTAGCCTCTGCCTCATCTCCAATAGAATTAGAATGACCAAGCCTCTCTTATAAGTACAGGTAGGGGTTCATTATAATGTCTTAAAAATTTATTTAAATATATATAAGTTAAAGTAAACTTAAAAAAAACCCCAAACCCAGTATTTTCAAAAATAAAACTCCCAGTGCTTTCAGAATTTTTAAAGTTTATAGCCAGATCTTCCAAAAAATCAAAAAATCAATTCTGTTATTGCTCTTTTTTGGCCTAATGGGTATCACGTGGTTTTTCTGAGGACATTTTTGTTAATGTCTTGCTTATTGCTGGTGATGAATATGGTATGTTGATTAAGGATGGCTGCAGTATTTATTTGAAGTGAGCTCTGAATGCCCAACATCTTTATCACTGCTAGCATTGAGTGCTGAGACCTGTTAAGGAATAATTCTGGAAAATTCTGGAAAAACTACTAATTTTTTTAAGAAATCACAGTAGAATCTAGAAACGCTTGGTATGTTAAATGGAATACTTAAATCCCCAAAATTCTGTTCTTTTAAAGGAAACAAATGTTGCATAAAGTTTCTGAGCAAAGCATTTTATTCCAGGGGGTTTTATTGAAGTTCACATAGTGCATTTGGAATAACTATACCCCAGCACCACAAAATGCTACACTGTATGAATTGCAAATAGCCTTATTTTAAGCAGGGAACTTTTAAAATTCTTTTAATTTTTTAAAGCTTTTCTGGGAACTGTCAAGGTGAAAAGCTTATTTTATTGAACTTTTCCCAGGCAGAACAGTTGGAAAAAAAAAAAAAGACAATTTAATCAAATTTCAGTGTGTTATGAATATCTATTGGTTTTACTGGATTTTTTTTTTTTTTTTGACCAACAACTACTATTCCTCTAATTTTTTTTTTTTTTAATCTCATCAAACCGGCGTTACTAAGCAGTTAAATGTTTCAGATCTCAAATCAATAATCATACTAGTCATATGCCTGAGATTTAAACACATTATTTACCTCTCCAGTGAACCAATTTCTGTATTGGAAGTGTAATTTATGTTCAAGTGATTCTTTTTTCTTGGCTTCAAAGAAAGAAAGAATAAATCTCAACAAAGGTATTTTTTGTCATCATTCAATTGTTATTTGCATCAAATTTCAGAAGGCAGTCATCTTTTGCTTTCTCCCTCTTTTTGCTTGCATAAATGAATTATATATGATCATTTGAAAGTTTCTTTTAACCTCCAAACAATTCACATATAATTCTTTTACTTGCTTTTATTAAAATGGAGAGGGGAAATTAAAATTTCCAGATAGTTGCATGAATGAAACATGAGCTTACTGGCTGTTTTGTCAGACTTTCCACTACCCTCATTACTACATTTTTTGTCATATTATATTAGAAAAAGATGCCATTTTAAAAGTGTGCGCTGGTTTCTAATAAAAATAAGGTAAACCCTCCACACACCAGAATGACCAGCTACACAATATCCATGCAGAGAATATCCTTCAATTTAGAATGTCCCCATAGCACATCACAGTGTATAATGGAAATAATGTTGCAAAAGAATACAGAATATATTTTTTCTTTAACATTTGGGAAATGAATGGAATTCATCTGCTTGTAGTTTAGGAAATATGCAGTTCATTTACTTTCCATTGTTTGGTCTGAAATATTCAAAAGATTATCTTACTTTTCTGTATCAACACTTCCTTCATTTCAAAGTTATCTTATTCTGTTTATTAGAAGTTCGTGGCAGTCAGATTTTTAAATTAGAATACCTCCAAAAATGGCAAACTGATTTTTACAATTTTTATGACATTTTTGACCAGCTTTACTGTTGGAGAAAAATGAGAAGAAAGAAGAGAAAATCCATGCAAACAAACTGAAGACCCTGTGGCCCATACAGTGGAAAATAGCTTTTCCACCCTTTCCATCATTCTTCAGTGTGAATGGATTATCCAAATTACTGTGCATTTGTATTGAAACTGCTTCTTATTAATATAATCAGAATCCTTTGTGTGCAGAGTGATGATGGCGCAGTATGCTGTCCTGGGTTCAGATGTAACAGTTATTTTTCTCCTTCTTAATAGCTAGTGCAGTGCTACGTTTTCAACTTTAGTCTGAGAACAATGTTGATAACACACCAATGTTTTTAGTTGCTGTCAAGCAGTACTTACTCTGATCAAGGACTTTTCAGTCTCTCATGCTTTGCCAGTGAGGAGGGGCTCAAGAAGCCACGAAGAAGCAAAACCAGGACATCTGAGCCAAACTGGCCAAAGGGATATTCCATACTACAGCATGTCATGCCCAGTATATAAACTGAGGGGAGCTACCTGGAAGGCCCAGATCACCGCTTTGGTCTGTCTGGGTATTTGTCAGCTGGTGGTGAGCAACTGTATTGTGCATCACTTGTGTGTATTGGTTTTTCCTCTTCCTTTTTTAGTTTCATATTCTCTTCCCTTGTTATTTCACTTATTATTATTGGTTGTGGTTGTAGTAGCTTTGTATTATACCTTAGTTATTGGACTGTTCTTATCTCAACCTGTGGGATTTACGTTCTTTCGATTCTCCTCCCCATCCTGCAAGGAGCAGGGGGGAAAAACGGGAGGGAGTGAACAAGCAGCTGCATGATTCTGAGTTACCAGCTGGGGTTAAACCATGACACAGACAATCAATCAGAATTTGCAGAATGTAGCTGTCAATGATATATCTAGGCTTCTTTCCAAAGGAACTGGTGTTTAAAATTTGAATCTGAACTTCTGCTTCTTGGAGGAATGGAAGGTCAGTGAACCTGCACTCTTAAACAGTATCAAGTAAACGCTGATTAGGAAATGCTGCAGAAGTGAAAAATATAGATCAGAAAAACCAAACCCAAACCTGTAAAATTTTTATTTCTTCAAGATCAAAGCTGAGAATGGTTCAGTTTTCTACACCTTTTGTTCATTCTTACTCTAGCTCCTTGCTATATGTTCTTTTCAGCCTTGATTTAAGAAAAAAAAAAATGATAAAAGAATAAATCCACCAACTTCTACTTTTCATTCTTGCATTATCAAGAAGGTTTGATTCTGGAGTCTGGTATTTTTTATTTAAATAGATTCAGAGATAAGTACCATTTCCACTGCAATATGTTAGGGTTATTACTTGTTTTGAATTCATGTGAGGGAGCAGAGGTGACTATGAGCAGTTTCATCATCTGTATTTAGCTTTCTTCTTTGTCAAACCTTTTCTTTGTTGGATTTTTGTTTATCTATACAGACAGGAAAACAGACAGTGGCTTGTTGTCCTTCCAAGCTATTGTAAATACTATTGTTTAAAGCTTCTAAATAACTGAAGATTAATTTATATGTAAAACATTGAAAAAATAAACAGGCATAAAGTAATATTTTTTCTCATTTGCTTTAACTTTGAACTTCTTAAATTATTATTGTTTCTCTGATATGACAACAACCTAAACTCTGAAACATTTTTTTCTTTGAATGATAATATTTCTCAGTTACTTAATTGGGTAAGACTATTTGTAAGTACTTCCAAATTAACTAATGTTTACCTTCTAATCTAGCAGGGAGAGTTTCTTGTTCATTAATGAAATCTCTCCTTAGAGTTTAGTTTGGCTAATTATCTTCGAAGAAAAATCACAAATTATTCTCAGTTCAGGAATTTAAAGTAGCAGTGCCAGTGAAAAATTCTGATATGCTCAAAGATGTTTTTGACCATTGGAACGGTATTCATAATTCCATGCTTCACTCAAGTCTCATAAGAAGTGCACAGAGAAGAGAGAAACACTTTATGCTACTGCCTGTATAGTTGCTTTTAACAGACTGTGAACAAATACTGGAGTCTTTGTCCATAATTATCCAAAAGTATCTGTTAAATGGTCATTGTAAGTCCACTTGGCAAATAATGTGAGAATATCTTAGAAAAGGAAGGCAATGAAACAGAAAGCATGATGCTGTTACCATAGAGATCCATGAGGTATACAGTCCTTGGAATTTGCTTGAAGTTCTTACTGCAGCAAAACAAACACAGAATAGATAGATACAAAGAAAACCAAGGGCAATTGCTAGTATAGAATAGAATAACTTTTGTAAGAAGAAAATTCACCAGCTTGGAAAACAGTAGCTAGCAGGGATATGCCAGTGGTTTAAACTCACAGATGGGCAGAAAAGGCAAAAAGGGAATAATTATTGTTATTTCTTATAATTAGTAAAAAACCAAAAAAACACTCCCAAAACAAACAAAAACTCCTAAAAAACCAAAAACAAAAAAAAAACCCAAAACCATTTCTACTAGATAATAAAGTTGAAGGTTTAAAAATAACTTTTTATAAATAACATTATTAATTTATGAAATGCACTGACAAATTACAGTAAAGGTATGAGTGGGTTCAAAAATTAAGTACACAAATTCAGAATGGATACATGTAGATTATTAAAAAAAATAGTCCAGCAAGGTTTTAATGACTAGAAGCTTGGAGGATATCCCAAGAGGAAAATTAGTTGTCTTTTTTTAGAACAGAATGATGATCTGCACAAAGTGTTTGTTTTTGTCTAATATGATTTTCTTGTGTTTTTAACTCCCATGCAACCATTTACTTAAGCCTGTTATGTACAAGGCTTATGCCATTCTACTACAACTGGATTTAACGTATAAAGAATAGTACCAATAAAAACCTCCTTTAAATCATCTCTTTATAATAAGCTACCCAAAATCTGAAATATATATCAAGCCTCAGTGTACATTTGTGATAATATTTAAGTAATGTGCATAGCTGACTTCAACCTGCAGTACTTATCAAATATTTGTGGCCTTGCTGTGGTACTTTTGTTAGAGAAAGAAAATAATTATATGAGTAAAGTATTTCAGTCTCCAGCTATGTCAAATGTGATATTAGCAACAATAATATTTTTCTGATTACAGTTTAAGTAAATACAACAAATTTCCCTGTAATTTATTTCCAGGTTTACTCTTTTCAGGAAGTGTTTAAAAAATATAGTACTCATCTTCCTCCTGCCTCCACCCAGTGTGTACTACATGTGCTTCCCTATTGACTGCCTGAGGTTTCTTTAGTTTCAGGATTTATAGTTGCAATTGAAACAGTATTTCAAAACATTTGGATTTAATGATCTGTTCTTTCCAAACTGTAGCATCTTCTCTACCAAAAATCTTTCTGAGTTAACTTGCTTTGGTCTTCTGCCTATTTAGTGTTTTGGAAAGTGGTTTCTGTAATTACATTTACATGGAGAAATTGATCTACTCCAGGCCACTTATTATCCTCAAACTAAATGGCATACCATGGCTTATGTTTAGATTGAATTTTGGCTAGCCTCCTTAAGAGCTGCTATACTACATGTTCCTGGCCTCTTGGATTCCTTTATGTGATACCTTTGGAATCATAAGATATGGTTTTTTTGTCAGTGTAGTTATGTTTTTTAATTCACAGTATATGACACTGGGGAATTGTTGGAACTGAATAGAATTCTACTTCTGTTGGAGAATCAAAGTTTGAGAGGAAGGGAGTGTTTACAAGATTGAAAAATTGAATTAATTTTAAATTTTGAAACAAAACTTTACTGCATTCATTCATTAGAAGTTTATACTCTGTGGTTATCATTATTACACTGTATACACAATTCTTCAACAACCTTTTCTTAGGTTGGCTGTGAGTATATAATGCATTGGAGCTCATGTTGTAGCATTAGGGTTGATGGCTGCAGTCTGATAGTTCTTCCTCAAAGGGGAGGTGGTCAAGTCTCATGTCTCATCAGTGACACAAATTGAGACTGAAGTAGCCTGGTGGTCATTCTTCTTTCTTTTCTGATTTTCCTTATTTATACCATAATATTGCATCCATCCCCCAAACAGAGCTTTCTCTGCTCCCTGTACTGCTAATCTTGTCCTATGTCTGGCAACATGAACTGTTCAGCACACACCCGCAGCAGCAATAGGGACAAAAAAGATTTAACATTTGCCTTGAAAGAAGCTGTTGATTTTGTACTAAGATAATTAGTGTTTTTGCAGTAGTACAAATATTATTTTAACATTGTTCTGAAATCTAACATTTTATGCCATTTATGTTTTATTTCTGCTTAATACATAATTACTATGCTATAGTATTAAACATAACACTGGCACCAAACTCAACAAACCTTAATTGGCTGTTCTTCTAGTGGTTTTGGTTTTAAATATCTCACTACTTCAAGAAAAAACATTTAAAAATTAAGGTACTGATATAATGAAATTAAATTTTAATCAGAGATAGCTATGGAAATTCTATGTTTATTATTCCAGTAATAATCACTGACAATCTTCTATCTTTTTTGTCTCTGTGGTGTATGTCATAGAAGTGGGAAAAATGCAAAGACAGTTAACAGTAGAGACATTTAGTAGTATTAGTGAGATAAACAATTTTTGGGTTTGTTTTTTTTTTTTTTTTGAGAGTGCATTCTGATATGTTTCAAGAGTTCTTCCAAGGTGCCTTAATTTATTGCTGAACTCATACATATGGAATGTCAGATCCCAGGATAATCTCAAACAAAACCCAACCAAACTTGGATTTGGCTAGTCCAGTGTAGGTTAGCTTCTTTTAAGAAACAATTGTCTGATTACCAGGTATTATCTCTCCCAGATATAGTGTCTAATTGATAGTCAAGAAAAAAATGTCCATTACACCATGTGATATTTGAATAAGCTGATATACAGCTTATTTTATGATCTAAGAAAATATATTGCACTACATTTACCTGCCACTTACATGAAATTTAACTAATAATCCTATTAAGAGTAGGCAAATCAACAATTCTTCAAAGGACATAAGAGAAGAAAAAAGGAAAACAAAAACAAGCAAACGACCTCTTTGCATTATTTTCTACTGAATAGTCAACTTCTGCAGAATTTTTGGTTAGAGATGTTTTGTGGGTGCTTTTTTTCTTTTGTTTTTCAAAGCTAGGCACTTGTTATGAAGTCCTAAGCCAAACTTTCAGTGCTCAAATAGCAGGCTTTTGTTGTTGTTGTTTTTTGTTTTTTTTTTCCAGTGGAAAACATTCAGTCTTTCCTTAATTTAAAAAGGATTTATCATCATCTCTAAATTCTTGTAAATGTAGTAAATTTTATTTAAATTCCTAAGCATGTTTCAAATGGCACATGCATTCACTGAACTACGTAGTATATTGTACAGAATTATAAGGTAGATCAGTGAAGTTTTATGAATTTGTACGCTGGTTTGTAATAACCAGTAGGGCTTTGAGTTGAAGTCTCAAGAAAGCTCCTTCTAAGCTGTCTGAGGTATTATGATGTACAACCTTAAGTCTAATTAATGTAAAATGCTAAGGAACAAATATTTACTATCATAATTAGATAATTTATGTCTATTCAGTTGCCACACTCTCATAGTTTTCACTCAAGTACATAACAAAGATTGTTTTTTCAGTATATCAATACATCAGACAGTTCCTGGAAAAAGTTAAATTTAGCATGGTCCAACAACTATTTTTGACAAGCAGACACAATCGCAGAATGAGTTATGTTGCGTGGACCAGGGCTGCTAGTGTTAGAAAGTAGTGGGGGGCCTTTTTATTTTAGTAATATATGTGCACCTTAAGATAGCCAAGGCATTTCTTTTAATATGGCTTAAAAATATGTTCATTTCTGTAAATGTCCTCCATTTTGATCAATTACTGTTACATTAATCAGCAATTTATAGTATCAACAATATCAAATCCAAAAGAAAAACAGATATTGGTCAACTTAAAGTTTGCTTAAAAAGTTGCAGCTGTCATCAGACAATAGATGAACTAAGCATAAATAGAGCGTATCTGTAAATGGTTAAACCAAGTAACATTTGCCTAGTCCTAGCTAAAACAGACTTTAAATGCAACAAAATATATAAGAAAAAAGAAAAGAAAAAATATATAGATAGTTAAGACTGAACTTAGGTGAGAAATAAATACGTAATTTAAAAACTGTGAATCAGTTTCTGTCTTTTTTCAGTTGCTGCCTATCCTTTGAGCTGTTACCAAGTTGTTGCACCAAAGTTACAGAATAGATCAGTTGGATTCCCACCACTCTGTCAAATTCCAATCATATCACAGGAAAAAGAAATATACTGTGTATGCCAAGCTAACTATTTTTTATTATTTTAGTAAAAAAAAATCATCATTAATCTAGTTACAATGATGCAAACAGATTTCAAACTATATACAGTTAAAATGACATCCAGTATCATCCTAGGCCTGTATTTGCCTATGTTGCATTTCCCTACAGGGTCATAGACAGCTCCTTCTACGCAGAATAACTGCTATTCATTACTACCTATTAGTTACAAAATATGTGTAATAGACACTATAACAAAATTGTAGAAAGTTATGCAGAAGCTGAAACAAAGAAGGTAATTGCTTAAGAAACAAACTGCCCAGCTGAGGATCAAACTGGTTTATTGATTCATTAAGGATGCAATCAGGTGATAATCAGTGAGTCATATATTCAGGATCAAAATCGACAATAAAACAAGTATACCACAATCCTAGACATTTGCAAACTATTTATAAATTCCTGTACAATTCTAAACACTCTTCTGTAACTAACGCTGGGAAGTTTTAACTATATGTACACACAATCATACTGTCACATGCTCACACCTTTCATGCAATTTATGCACACCCTGAGATGTGGAAGTTATCATCACCCCTTTCCCGGTTGTGGTGGCTCCCTTGGTGCAAGTCCTGCTTCCAGGGATGCAGCTATCCCAGTTTTCTCTGCCTGTCTGCTGCTCTCAAAACCCCACTGACACACAGCCACTGTGTGGCACCCTGGGCGGTGACTCTGCACCTTGAAGGAGGGTCCCTACATGCTGCTCCGCATCTGCCAGCCCACTGTTGTGTGCTCCCAGCTGCACTGCTCAATCTGGGCAAGGGTCAAGGTGTATGGGACATGCTGCCAACAGGGACAAACCCCCTGTGATGGCTGTCGCTGCCCTTCCAGTGTCACACATGTCCATTCTCCCTCTGTATTTCTTTTCAGGTTGAATCCTTCTTTGTTATTCCTTTACTGTTTAATCCTGCTGATGACTATCTTCCTCTTTAACCTGATTGATTTTGGGCAAGTGGTGCACCAGAGAGTTTTTGTGTATTTCACACACATGCAAACAAAATATTTATGCTCACTTTCCTACCTCAAGAAATCTTTTCATCCAGGTCATGTGCTAAAGGAAAGCTGAGTGAGCACTTGCAAAGCTAGTAGTCTTCAGGTCAATAAGTAAATTGCTGTTACTAGCTAAAACAATTCTTCAGATAGGGCAAGATAAGTTTAGAGAAAGTGAGAAGTCCCAGCATTTGTGTTCTGAGAATAACACATAGCCCATAACCTTTCATAGCAACAGCAGGACTATGTTTACGGAGCAATATAGCAAAAGAGGAGACCAATTCCAAGGAATGCATTGTGGTGTCCTGGAATGGGGAAAAACATCTCTAGTCTGTATCTTTCAGAACTATGGGAATAGGACTTCCCTACTGCCTTCCTTTTCTATGAAAACACAAAGAAACTACAGTTCTTAGAAAATAAGGCAGATAACTTTGCCTACTTAAAAATCTTCATACGAAACCATCATTCATTTTTAAATCTTCCTACTTCAAACTCCATCACATCCTCCCTTTTCTTTCTCCCATGGAGTAAGGAAATAAAATCTAAGCCTTTCAGGGCAAAATGAAAAAAATGCTGGGACACAATTCCCATTTGTTTAACTTCTTCAGAACCTGTGAAGTCTCAGCATAACATCGATTAGTGTTATTGCAATTTTAACACAAATCTGTTTTCAAAGAAATACATACACATTTGATACACTGGAGGGAAGGAAGGCCAGCCAGAGGGACCTTGACACACTTGTGAGGTAGGCTGATGCCAACCTGATAAAGTTTAACTGTGCCAAGTGCAAGGTCCTACACCTGGGTGGGAGCAATCCCAGGCACAGCTACAGGTTGGGCAGAGGAGAGATTCAGAGCAGCCCTGTGGAGAAAGACTTGGGGGTGTTGGTTAATCAGAAACTTAACATGAGCCAGGAGTGTGCGCTCGCAGCCCAGAAAGCCAACCATACCCTGGGCTGCATGAAAAGCAGTGTGACCAGCAGGTCGAAGGAGGTAATCCTGCCCTTCTAATCTGCTCTCATGAGACCTCACCAGACTGAGTTCTGGTGTCCTCAACATGAAAAGGACATAGAATTGTTGGAATAAGTCCAGAGGAGGGCCACGAAGATGATCAGGGGACTGGAGCACTTCCCGTATGAAGACAGGTTGAGAAAGTTGGGGCTGTTCAGCCTGGAGAAGAGAAGGCTGCGTGGAGACCTCATAGCAGCCTTTCAGTATCTGAAG
>WYDI02037750.1:0-16420 GCA_009867235.2 Psittacus erithacus | reverse complement strand
GAGGTATTCCATACCACAGCACGTCATGCCCAGTATATAAACTGGGGGCAGTCACCCAGAAGGGTTAGATCACTGCTGGGGTCAGGTTGGGTATTGGTCAGCGGGTGGTGAGCGGTTGTATTCCCTTCCCTCATTATTTCCCTCATAGTTATTATTATCGGTGGTAGCAGCAGTGTTTTGTGTTATACCTCAGTTACTGAACTGTTCTTATCTCAATCCGTGGGAATTCTTTCGATTCTCCTCTCCATCCCTCCGGGAGCATGGAGGAGGAAGGGGGTGGGGGGAAGCGACAGAGAGACTGTGCAGTTCTGAGTTATGGTTGGGCTTAAACCATGAGAATAGCAAAAATCCTCAGGAGTTTTCAGCCACCAGTGAGTATGCTTTAAAAACACACTTCTATCAAACACTATAAGGCTGCCAACAAACAAAACTCACAATCTTTTGGGTAAATGATACAAGTGAAATAAGGCTGGAAGATATTTGGGGGTTTTATGGACTTTATAATATAATCTATTCAAGTGAATGTGATGGGGAGGGCTGAGATCTTTCAACAGAGTTTTCACTCTGAGTACATTTCTTCTCTTGGCTCTTATTTCAGCCGTAACCTAATCATTAAGTATCCCCACTTCTATGTTCTTGGCCATTCCTTAGTATTTTTTCCCATTAACATCCACACCCTTCCCCCTCATTCTTTGAACTTATTAGTCCACCTCTATGACTGAGTAATAAGTGTCATTCATTGACTCACAAGTATTCTCTTTTTCCTTAATTCAAAGCCCTTGACATTACCTATCCACTTTGGTCTCTGTTTGGCATGTCTTCCTCAATACCCAGCTATCAGATGGGATTCAGTATGGATGGAACAAAACTCCTGATGTTTTTCTGATGCTTTGCTTCTTCTGATTCTGGTAGCTGATATGGACGTAATATTCATACTGTTGGAACTGTGGTTCATTTTGTCTCCCTTATTACTCATGTCTAAACTGCTATTGTCCATATTTAATTTTTAAAGGTCTGACCTTGGTTCTTTTAGACAGCACACCTGAAAGTCCTAACCGCATCCCTCTCATACCCTGTTCTGCTATCTCTTACTTCTAATTTGTTCCTGCGTATGTATAGCAAGGTGATGCAAATGTTACTTTTTTTTCCCCACATCTTCATTTAATTCAGAACCTAGTATGTAGACAGAGGTTTCCTCAGAAGGCAGTGTTGATTTTGGTGCTGAAGGTCAGTGTTTTACCTCTCTCAGAAGAGAAAAAGAAAGAAAGGACAGGAAAAGCGTTTAGTGAGAACAGCTTCCAAAATCTCCCTCACACATCATCAGTGACGGCTCACAATGCAAATTACTGCTTTTGGTTGTATTGAAAGTAATCGATCCACCGCTTCGCCTTCTACCTGTTCCTTTCTTGGCAAGTTGCTTGTATACTTAGGTGGTCTCGTCAACTAATCTCATGTCCACTCATACCTGTTGCAGCACCTACCAAGCTTGTTTGTAGAAATTTAGAAGAGTAGAAAACTAAGATCATCTATGAGAGAAACAGTTCAGCTCAGAGACAGAAGAATTTAATTAAAACTGGGATTGACTAATCAGACTGTATTTGAACAGTCCTCAATTCTTCACTCAGACTGTCAGTGTTCTGGAATTACAGCCTTTCAGGGGAATGTTCCATGAAACTGTGCTGGAAGATTTCTGCTGTCTTGTACCTGTCCCAAGACAGCAGAAGAGATTTCACAAGCACAAACTCCATGGTGACGCAGGGGGACGTGTGTCATTACAGAGTTAGTAGTCCTGGCCAGAAACTAACCAGAGATGAGCAATAGAAAGAAGGAGGGCTCTGTGAAGTGAGTGCAATGGTGATCACATATTACATTACTCTGAAATTGAAAAATTGCAGCTCCTGAAAGCATAACTTGTGGAATACTTAATTATAATACATAATTCCTTTATGGAAATGCAATATTTACAGACTGCTGGAAAATACAGAATATGCAGGTCATTGTTTCACAGATTTCAACACACTGACATTAATTTCTCAGAGAGCTGAGTGTGACTTTTAAGAGCACCTTCAGACATTATCCTAATTGCTCACACAAAGCAAGCACTTACTGATAAGATGTAAACTGTTTTGTACATAGAGGTAACAATTCAACTCTAAAGCAAAACTGATGAAAGAATAAAGTACTTCTATACCATTTATGGCATTATTGTTTATATTTGCATTTTCTGCTGCTCTTGGATCTGGCCTGGAAACCTCTTTGAAAACTGTATCTGATTTGGATTTTGCTTCTTTCTCATTATCATGTTTGGATTAGAAAAGTAAGTAAGTTAGTAGACAACAGTTTAATTTCTTTTTAACTACTTCAATCAAACTAATTGGCTTAAGTAAAACATGCATGATTATAGCAAGAAACAAGTGAAATGAATGAAATACCTATAGGCAGGCTGTATGTATTCCATAGCACATTCAGCACCAGTTTGTGGAGCTTAAGAACAAATATGAGAACAGTGATAAAAGCACCACCTCAAAAGTAAAATATACTTTTGAGGTACAATACATTCATGTGGTTTGGGGTAAGGGGTTCAATCTTAAACAGGGGAAGTTCAGGTTAGATACAAGGAAGAAGTTCTTCACTATGAGTGCAGTGAGGCACTGGAATGGGTTGCCCAAGAAAGCTGCGAATGCTCCAGTGTTCAAGGCCAGATTGGACTGAGCCTTGGATGACATGGTTTAGTGTAAGTTGTCCCTGCCCATTGCAAGGAGGGCTGGAACTTGATGATCTTAAGGTCCTTTCCAACCCTAGCTATTCTATGATTCTATGATATGTAGATAGCAGGCAAATTCCATCATCTGGATATTTAATTGTATTCTGCTTTCTCTGTAATACATTCATAGCCACGATATGATAAGTAGGTGCTAATGGGATCAAGTAAGTGATGCCTTTTTGTGAGCTGCCACTCTTAAAATGTGTATTGCAGCATTATGCTCAGTAACGTGAATCACAGGTAAGGGAGATTGCGATGAAGGAGCACCAGACCAAAGCTCTTTGTAATAATCCTTAGTAAACTTATAGCAGTTTTACTTCTTGTGGAGGCTTTTGGAAATCCAATAAATCTGTATTTAATTTCAGAAACAACTGATGTATATAAGGTAACACAAAATATCTTCAAAGGCAATGATTTCTTGCCATAAGGGAAGGCTCTTAACAATTGCAGCATTCATAGCAGGTCTATAAAAAGAAACATGTATATTTTTGTTCACTTCCTTCTGATGGGACCCACTGAGAATAGCAGTTCCTCATATGGTCCTAGAGCTCCCTTGTGTGTTATTCTACTGCCTTTCCTTTCTTGCTAATATGTGAGGGTGTGGAGGTGATAACCAAGACCGAATCATCCCTTTCCCTTTCATTTTGAATATTATTATAACTTCAAAAAGAGACCAAGCAAATACAGATTTTTTCAAAAGCAGCTTCGCAATTTGGATATCCTGTGTCTGGATGGCTTTTTATAGGTATCTGTGATAACTTGAGAATCTTTACTGTCAAGTTACACCTCATTCTGGAAAACCTGGCTTCAGTAGTTGAAAGCCCATCTACCCTGTGGTATACCTGAAAGGCTGTGACTGAGCTCCAATTGCATATTTGCATATACAGGACATTCAACACATTCTTCTCTGTTTTAGTGTTGCCTGCTGCAATACATTTGAGGTATCTGCAAAAATTTGAGGTAAGAAAGTAGCCTTTTATATTTAAACAAATCCCACATTGATCTCATAACTATAGGTAAAGCAGAGCACAGTAAAAGATTCCGATCGCCTTCTGACTCTTCTGTAATACATTCACGTTATATGGAGCCAATTAGATATTCTGCATGTCAAATGCTGTATTCTAACCAATAGAGCTGTGCTGCTTAAAGAACTCTGTGTTAACGGCTTTTGCAGAAGTTGGAACACACTATGGGAATGTTATCCTAGTCAATGAGGGTTTCAAGCCTTACGCAAAAAATATTAATGGAAATAGTTATCCAAGATTTCCCAAAAGACCTGAAGACTTTTCCCCTCCTCTAATAAAACAGTTGTTGAAAAACTGCAGACCTTGCAGTGTTCAGAATCAAGAAAATACTCAGCAGATGCTGTTTCGTCCCAGAGTGAGAAGTTTGTGGCTTTTTTTGGCAACCCCTTCCTGTGTTGGTGGAGTTCACACAGCCTTTCTGAAAGGATGCTCGAAGGCAGAGTGGGTGCCAGAGGAAGTGTGTGTCATGAAGGATGACGCACTCCAGCCCTGAAAGAGAGCTGAACTTGCCCTGCTGCTCAACACTTCCCGCTGGCCAACAGACACAGCACTGCTGTAGTGGCCTTCTGAAGAAGTGCTCATTTGTTCTGCAGGAAGAAACAAACTAGTCTCAGTCAAACTTAAGGCAAAACTTCTGGTGAAAGAAGGAAAATGTACCAGCCTAATGGTGCAAGTTGAGTACCTGTCTCATGCCTCCTCTTAGCACAAAAGGCTCTGCCAGACCTCAACAGTATAGTGATTTGAGTGCAAAGCTTTTGAGAAATATCGGGTACATAGATAAGGAATCTTACCTTATCTATAGGTAAGGGAGTTATTCATAGAAAGGAGACTGGCAGTCCCGGTGGGAGGGGTCAGAAGTAGCACAGAGGGGCTGCCTTTTAGTCAGTCCAGTTACCTCAGTTTTGCAGTGCTTACCCAAAAAGCTGTTTATTTGATTCCTCTCAGTGGTGTCACCAATCCAAATGATCACACCAAGGGATACCCAGCAGCCTTCCATACTTCCTATAATCATGAGTGAGCATTTCTACAAGACCTTGTACTGTGTCATATGGACATACCACATGAGCTCAAGGTTTCAGCATTGAGTGGGATAGACACACAGAACAATAAACTGGTGAAAAATTCCAATCTTCAGTGGCCTAGATAAGTGCTTGTTTTGCCATATCACAGCATGGCTGCTTTTGTCCATTTTGTCCATGCAACTCTTTCTATTATGACAATCATTTGAAACTCTCAAGTTTATTTTGGTGTGGGAGTGTGGAACCATTGAACAATATATTCTGTATTCTGCAGTGATGGGCACTTTATTATCCACTGCTGGGAGACCTTAAAAACTAAAGGTATGAATTTCTTCCTCTACTCTGATCTAAAGAATGTTCTAACAGGCATATCTATGCAGAAGCACACAGATTTTATTCCTGTCTATCTGCGTACATCAAAACAAATCTGCTAAAATTAATCAAGACTTTCCTCTTTCCATCTTCTTTTCTTTCATATCTATATGGCAGTTCTGGGGAGCTCTATGCCTACTGGCCAAAACAGAGTTCCTAATACTTGCTTTATGGACATGACATCATTTTTATTCAGCTTTTTTATCCTCTTTTTCTTTTTTTTTTTTAAAATTGTATTCTAACAGCTATTATTCTTCTCTAAATTCTCTATCATTAATGTGAAGGAACAAAAAAGATACAGTGTAGTGTTTGTTGTGCTTGAAATGATCTAGCACTGCTTTGGAGGGGTATCTTCCTCTCATTTAGACCAGTGGGGACTGTGGGTATCGCTACTGGTCAATTTATTCAGCACAGAAGAAACTAAATCCTTGCATTACAACCCTGAAGCCAATGGCAAGCTATATAATGCAGCTTGCAGCAACTCACATATGCTCAAGGGCACACACATGCAGACAGTAAATCCCTATGACAGTATTTTTGACCTATATCTTGCCTGGAAAAACTTCACATGAAAAGGCTGCTTCTGAAAATTCGACCTAAACTTTCTTTTAAGGTAAAAAAGTAACAAGAGAAAAACACTAACTGATCCTGTGCGAAGGGGGAAAAATGAAAGCGGCAACAGTCATGGCATTTCTCAGAATTCTGATATTCTTGTCGACAGTACTTCTGTAACAGCAACATCTCCGCCTGAGTCCAAAAAGATCCTTGAGACTTTAATTTTCATTTCATCTTTAAAAATAAGATTTCCTGTTTCATATGATTTTTTTTTGTCTTTAGCATTCATCAATTGTCTTTTTAAGGATGAATATAATATGTAAACCAAACTCTCTTAAAAGGGATAAAAAGTCACAGCTAAATTCTATTGAAGGAAGAAAATGGCTAACTCAAGTGATCTGGCCTTTTTCCTCCAATGCTACACCAGCCACCAAGATGGTACCAATGCACACTGTAATTCCCAGTTTAAGTAGAGAGAACAAGTTCAGAGCTGTATCATTCAGCAAGAGAAAAATGGCTAGCCATATAATGCAATCTAGTATAAGCTGTCTCTAAAACTGCTTACAAATCATACATCTCCAGATAGTTATGTGCTGTCTGCTAGTGGCTCATGTGGTCTGGATTAAAACAAAATTGCCTGCATGTGCATTTTGTCAGATTTTTTTATTTTCTAACATACAGGGACAAAAAAAAAAAAAGGGAAATGATTTTGCTGAACTTTTTGGACTGCTATGAGAGAAATACAGATTATAGGTGTCAATATAGTGTGATGTAGTTTTGACTTATTGACATGGTTCTCCAGGCTCAGTTCCCTTTAGAGATAATACGAATAAGAACAAATACTCTTTCAGCTTGACATCAAAAGCTTAATTGCAGTAGAGAACAGTACCCAAAAAATGTGGAAATAGAGCAAGGTCTAACTTTTCTTCCAACATATTTGTTACAGTTCCCATCAATTCAAAAGCCATGCAGAGATTATTCATACTAAGTGAAAGATTCACCTTTTTTTACATTATTTTCTGCTTTTCCTCACAGTAGAGGAAGAGTTAAAATTTAGTGAAACACTTCTGCTTCCTTGCATCATGAAACAAGCACAATGGCCAGTAAAACTTCAGGTTTTGTCTGTAAGGTCAAAGTAGGCTTGGGATCTTGTAACCTATCACAGATAGGCAGAGGACAGCAGTAAAACGATGGTTATCACTGCCCAAGAATGTGATGCTCTATGTCCTCCTATGTGTGTTGGGAGGAAGTCCCAGGTGCTGTGCAGCCTCCTAGTGAGATCTTGTTCTTGATGCTACTGTGACATTTTTAGCTTATGTTCCCACAAATCACTATTTTCCTAAGCTCCTGACAACCATCTGTGAAAAAACACAGTAAGTTTCATATCTGTACACAGCACCATGAGAAGAAATGTGGTTTGCTGTTACTGCAGTTGTTTGTGTAGGAACAAGTACAGCAACAGCAGAGCCAGCCAGGGAAACAAGCCCAGCACAGGACCCAGGGCACTCTGCCAAAAAAGCCCAAGCAAATGTCATGTAAGACATGGCACCCCCTTCTTTCCAGAAGCCTCATCTTCATCTCATTTTAGTTGGGCCTTTTTTCCCAGCCAGTGTCTTAGCTATGGTCATGAACTGATGGGTGGCTTTTGATTGAGAAAGCATTGAGTCAGAAAGAAGTACTTCTTACTTTGAGTCAAAGGCGGAGAATCAGTATGTATGACATCATGCATACAGTATACATTAACGTAGAATATACAATATATCATACCCACATTAATGTTATTCCCTGGTCCCTTGTTCATGCTTCTATGGATGGGGTATAACAAAGCACAGCTATGCATAGCAGTCAGAAATTCATTTCTCAGGAAACTTCTCACGCCTTTCTTTTACACTTTCTCACATGGAGCTGGAGTTTCTTTTATGTCCCTGTCCCTCTACCACGATGTTGTTCAGTTAAGACATCTGGCAGTCTGTATACCCCAGGGAACTCTACAGTGTTACCTTTTAATGTGTTTTTTTCTATTGGAAACCCTGGCTGATTACATATGTGTTGTTGCCACATCTTAAAAGCCCTTATTAAGTGACTGTTGCTTCATTAATATTACTAGTGCCATCAGATGTAATATTATGAGGTTATCCTTGCCTTTTCTCACGTGCTGGTTTAATTAAGGTGCTTGTTTGCTTTACTGTTATTACTTCCTGTAGCAGGAAACCAAACACACTCTAAATATGTTAACAATGGATTCAAAGTCGCCCATATGTAGCTTGAGGGAATAATTTTTAACAGTACATTAAAGGGATAGGGGTAGCTTCATACGCATTTCTGTTATTTCCCTAGAAGGAAGCAACTTGATTGCCTGGGTTTATCTGCCACATATGCCGATATTTGCTTACACTGGCTGTTTGCCTAAACAGCTCAATTTCCTATATTGCAGGCGCAACAATAAACCTAATGATACTCTATAGTGTGCCTTGCTGCAGCTGAAGGAAAGTCTCAATTACTGAGCTCAGCTGGAGAAATTCCAACAAAAAGTCAAATTCTCCTTGAACTTTCAGAGTGCAGTCACAGGGCCACCGTCGTGCAGGAAATCTCCTTGCACACAGATCCCACAACAAGCACCCAGCAGTCCCACAGTCGGGGCAGTTCCAGAAAGATGTGCCATTTTACATACCCTGGCCTAAGGAAGCCATTGTCCCAGCTCTGCGGGTTGGGGCTGCCGGCAATTGTGCCTGTGACTGAACGATCGCCAAAGAGTTAAGGGCAGGGCTTAACATAATGTGGCTTCCAGTTCCCATACCGCCACTCACAGAGCAAGCAGGCAACTTAGAAAGCCAGAAACAGGGACTTACACTTGCCCTTCCCTTCACTGTCTCTGCAACCATACCAGGACATTTGGCTGGTGTTGCTGCCTGGTACGAGAACCCCACTTGTGATAGTGGATGTGCCATTGAGGTTGATTTTCACAAGGATGTGCTGACCTTATATGAAGGGTAGAACATTGTTCATAAATGAAATGCGGTCTACAGCCGAGATCCTACAAAGCCACAGCTGGCTGCTGGTCTGAAGGTCTGGTACATGCACTAATTACATCATTATGAAGCATCCTCACTGACGTATCACCACACTGTTTTCAGTACACAGAACACAACTAACCAAGACTATATATAGGAAAAAAAAGAGTCTGCTAAATCCCTAATTCATCAGAATAATGTAAAATGCAGAAGCACAAATCATTGTAACAAAATACAGAGATGTGCCTTGAGATCCAAGCTTATAATTGGCTGATGAACTGGAGTGGCTAGGACTAAGTGGAGCCAAGAACCATTGCTGGGGAAAAGGATACAGGACAGCAACAGTCTCTCCCATATGCTAAGTCAGTGACCCTCTGAAAAAGGTGCCCAGAGATCCTGCCTCTGGCAGCTGTGGCTATGCGCCAATCTCCCTGCCAATTCTGGTCTTTCTTCCTATCACAGCTTGTGGCCTCCAAAAAGATAGTCTTGCTTCTCTTATTTTTTTCACAAACTCATGCAGGGCCTGATCTGCTGCATCTGCTGAGAACTTAGAAAAGATATTGGTCCAGAGAAGCTGCCACTATGAAACTTAGTAACAGTGCCAGTTATACCAGAGCACCATCTGCTGCCTACTAAATATCTATTAACGTGTGTCAGTTTAAGCACCTTTCTTGCCCTCACGCCAAAACCTCTCTCTGACCACCTACCTCTGATCTGAATTTTCTGTCTGCCTTCTGGATCTTGTCTCTGGTATAAAGCATGTCCATCTTCTGAGAGCAGGTAAGTGTGTGCGTAAGTGTCTGTGACAGAGGACTTGGGGAAAGCAAGGTACAGAAGAGCCTCCATGTGTGCAATCTGCATGGTACAAAGATGGACATGACTGAAGGAAGGCAACCTTGACTCAATAGGTGAGGCCCCACATATGCAAAGACAGTGGCACTCACATCTCACCCAGCCAGACTAATGTGAAAGCAAAAGTTTTCCATACACCTATGAGAAAAAACAACATTATTTCTCCTCCCTTTCCTGCAGGACAATGGACATGCAAGACAGACATGGAGCAAAAGATCTGGTCTAGTATTTCAGACTTTCCACAAGTTCAGGCAAACGTTGTTACATCAATTAGACTAGTTGCATCAATTAAAACTGTTGTGCTAATTGCAGAAATACTTTCAGGACTTTTGGCAACAGCAGTGGTAGGATTTTAAGAATGCAAAGCAAAACTTGAATGTGAAGTCTCAGGACCTCTGGTGCTAAACATGGGCCTATAGTACTTATCTTTCACCTCCTGATTGCAGGAAAGTTGAGAGGGATAAAATGAGGGTATAATGAGAGAAGAAAAAGAAGAGCAAAGGAGATTGTGGCTAATAAGGTAGAAAACACCAGTTAAAACCAGAATAGGAGGACTAAAAATAGAAAAAAAGTAATGAAACGATGACTACACAATACACAGAAAAGTGTTGACAGAAATATACAGCTGTCTGAGAAGGGTGGAAGGCTGATTAGAGAGAAAAAATAAAGGAAAAGATAAAATAGGAAGGAGAAAAAATAAACAAGGAATGTAGAAAATATATTAGAAGACCAAAGGCAAAGAGAAAAACTTTGCTTTGGTATGACTTACCAAATGGACAGCAAGTTTTGAAGAACAAAGTATTATGCTACTCCGTTAAGTCAGAATTACACATGTAAATGTGAAAGTTCAGCTAGAACCACTGTCTCCGTCATACGTTTCACTGTTTACTTTAGCTACCTTCCATCAAAAAAAACCCAACTGTGTTCTTGGGCATTCTTGAAGCTTGTTTTTTAATCAAAGTTGAACCTACACATATGAAGCTGTAAATATGATTTTCATTGTGTGGCATTACAGTGTGACCTCTCTGGTCACACTGGTCTAAAACATTTTATATAAAATCTACCATCAGTAGAAATGTTGCTGTTCAAGTCTGGAAGCAAAAGTCAAGCAATGGGGAGAATTTTTTTCAAACAGTTATTAAGAGAAAAAAATCCTGGCCCATCTTCCTACGCTGAAGAGCATCTCTGTGTGTACTTCATGGGACAGTAACTGCTCTGTTTCCCATTTAAAATGTTGAAGCTGTGTTTACAAACAATTTCTGTTTACTTATGTGAAACTGTTGGCCACTGGTGAAATAAGTGAGGGTTTTATAATTGCCTTCTGTGGATTTGGCCTTTGGAGTGGATTTGGAGAACAAGATGAGACAAACTCTCTAGAAGTGAGCAGAACCACACAGCAAGTCTCCAAGATTTTCTAAACAGAAGAATTTCTATACTTTTATTGGAAAAAGAAGTCAATTTGCTGCTCCTTGAGGGCTTTTTTCCCCATGTGTTTCTAAACATCTTTCTCTCAAATGCCATCACAGCATCACAGGACTTTGTTGGGCTGCCTCTGAACTTGCTAACAGAAGAGAGGGACTGGAGAGGTAGAGTATGGCTGTGGAAGGGTGACGATCAGGACAGAGAGCCTGTGTTCTCTCTGTCAGGCAGAGGAGTAACGCAATGCAGCAATTTGTGATTAATTCAACATGGCTCAAAGCCCCTGCTGGGAAACCCTCTTGAGTTCAGAGCTATGTGGTACTTGACACAGTTCTTTTCTAAATGTATTTTATCATACTGTAAATGTAATCTGTTTAGTTTGGAAATATAATTACACTGAGTAATAGTGCAAGAAAATGCATGTTTTTCTGTGTTTAGAAGCTTGCTTTCTGTTCCATTGAAAAGAGCCATTTTTAAAGCTCTGACTGCCTCTCAGCTTCTCTCTCACTCTTTCTTGAAAATACCAGTGCTCTTCAGAGAGTCCTTTTGTGTTTAAAGTGGCAAGAGAGAATAATCTTACCAGGCAAAGGATGTCGAGGTTTAGATAAGATCTATTTGGGGGCTTAACTGATTGTCAGTAGCCACAGCAACACAAACTGCAAAACCTCTTTTGTCAACAAAAGGTTATCTGAAGGTCACCGGGTTTAGAGGAGAGCGAGTCACTCTGTTCTTCAGCTGCCCTCACACTCCACTCCGGCTTGTGCATGGCTTCTTCAGATAACACATCTATGACCATGCAAATCAGAGAAATCAGTGACACTTCATTTATTCATAATTCTGTTATTCAAGGCAAACCACATATGATTTCAGCTACTCTGGGCCAAGAAGTGGCATAAAAACTAAATCTTGGTTTAAAATATATATATATATACATACATATATATATATATGTATGTATGTATTTGGGGATGGTGGAATACATGAACCAGATCACCTTCTCCCACTGGATCACATCTGAATGTGATCAACTCATACATCAGATGGACATGATTCCATAGGGTTATTGCTGACAATGACACAGATAATTATTTGGAACTACTGTACTTTTCCAAATAATAAACTCTGTTATTTAACTTAAAAATGGAGATACCCAAATGTTTGACTAGCCACAAATCTTCCATTTGGTGCTTCTGAGAAAAGATTTTGACTTTCAGTCCAGTCATATGGTATGAAGATTACAATATCAAACTATGGTTAAGGCAAGCTAATACCAGCAGTGTTTTCCCCAGCTGGGCCTCGTTGTGCTTGTGGATATGACATTTCGAAAGTGGTGCAATCTCATGCTCTTGGGAGCACTTAAGATGAAAATCGTGGAGTCTCATTAAGTTACAAAAACTGGATTTCTAGGTGGCATGATTTTTTTTTCCTGCAACATGATGTATATACATATTTCTTTCTATTGCATGATTCTGGCATTCACATTCCCACCTGCCATGTGGATAAACTTAGGTACCTGAAGAGTGAAGTACTCAATGTGAAGATGGGAGATCAATGTCTTTGCTAAAGAATATGAGCTACTGAAATCTCTAAGTGCACGCAGAGTATTTAGCAGTGCTTGCTCAAGATGTGTCCTTGAGCAGGGACTTGATGAGGTGGGCAGACCCACACTGCCACAAGGTGATCAAATATCCCCTCAGAGGTGGCTGTGGGCTAGCACTTGTGGGGAAAAGCCTCACTGCAAAAACATGTGGCTATTTTCTCATCTGTCCCCAAGGGCATCGTGGGTGGAAGGGCGGGAAGAGCTGGCATTGGTGCTCCTTTCCCTGCGCTCTCCCCACAGCAGCCGGTGGGAACTGCAAGGGCAGATGAGTGTGTGGAGCTGAGGGGTGTTTAGAAAGATGATCTATCTCACAGACTTACAATGCAAGAAGAAGGCTGGGGACAGGCAGCTTACTCCCATGGAAAGAATACACGTACTAAGCTAAAGATCAATGTGAGCTTCACCTCAAAAATTCTCAGTAAGGTTTAAACTGTCTTAGCACGTTCATTTCCTTCCTGTTGTACTCATGGACATCTGATAGCAGTCTGCCTCTGTTTTCATGATATGGGTCACAATACATGTCACGAGGAGAAAAGTATAGGGCATAGTACAAAAATAGTCCTTCAGTTACTCCTCAGGATGATTATTGTGTGAGTTTCTCAGATCTCATAGGAAATTGCTGAGGTTTTTCTTTCTTTTTTTTTTCTTTTTTTTTTTTTTTTTTTTTTTTTACAAGCACATCTGCTTAGCATCTGAATTTCTAAGTAACTAAACATTAAATAAAGCACAGGGTTAACCCATGTGAGACCATAAATCTGTTAGTCCTTAGCAACTGAGTTTTAAATTGCTTCATCTGTTCAGTGCTACAACAGTGACTATTTCCATACAGCTCTTTATACACGATCTGAAAACACAGGAATGCGGAACTAAGATCAGTGTGAGCTGCGACTTTATACCTCTCTGTCAACTGTACTTCAAAACTGTTAGCATTACAGAGACATCTTCACCATCTCAAGGAATAGAAATGGTCAGTAAGTAGAAATGACCGCAGGTAAAGATGTAAGTATTGATTACACAAATACTGTTGATACAGCTAAGCAAAATCCAGGCACTAATACTATCTCTGCAGTTTGGAAGAGGACACTTATGTTTACAGACTGTTGCTGTGCAAACCTGAGGATGCTCCTGGCTGTGTGTCCAGGTGCTGTTGAGTGTAGTCCCTGACCCTACTTGGGGGTGACAGCCACCCAGCCCCAGGCTCTCATCTCCCAGAGAGACCACAGCATACTCCAACCCTTCCTTGCCCCCAGCACTTGGGGCAGGGGGATACACAGCTGCCTGTGACCTCCCTGGCAGGCACCTGTGATGTAGCCAGTGATTTTTAATCAAAGATGTGGTCCAAAAATGCATTAAACGACCATAATAAATGACCTGCTCATAAATCCAAGGATTTTTTTTCTTTTTCTTTCTCTTTTAATACATCTGTCATGTATTCTCCACGTGCGCTTTTAAGGTATTTTTTTGCATTAGCAGAGATTGCTGATGAACATATCAGACCTCAGAGTCTAGCTGGTATAAACCAAGGCTGATATAAGCTGCAAAGCTTCCATGACAATGCACACAAATTTTCCATTAGGAAAATTTGGGGCAAGAAATGTAAAGGAAATAGCTGACAGTGCTCTAAAATGCATGTACCTTTCAAAGAATCACTGTCTTTATTTTCTAGATGTTGCCAAGAGTCCCTGTTAACTCCTGCCTGCCCAATAAAGTGCTAAGATAATTTGTTAACCACTTTTGCCAGATTGCCAGTTTTCACAGGGAATAATTACCGCAGGTAGGCAACAAATGTCACCCTGGACATCTTGCTAGGGCTCAAGCCCATGACGTACTTCACTGGTTTCTGATGCTAGGCTTCACAAGTTAAAAATTTACAATAATTCTGAGCATTGACTCTACCAAATTTAATGGCTGATACCTCATTGGTGACAGGGTAAAACCTCTCTCCCAAGTGCAGTAGCAGACTGAGCAGAATTCTCACTTTGAAGTGTAAGTGAAGGTGAGAATTTTGCAGGCCTATCTGTGAAGTTTAGTTTTGGACCAGCTACAGATATCAAAAAGTAGCATCTCTACGTCTCTAATGTAAAAAGCAGCAAGGACAAACCATCTTAAAAAAAAAAAAGAAAAAAAAAACCAAGGAGCAAAACCTCAGTTTATACGCAGACTTGAAAAAATCCCAAAAGGCATATTACTCAATCCTCTTATCCACGATCTGAATATGCCACAAAATGTTGTGATGGGAACAACTTCCTGTTAGTTTGTTAACTTCCGTATGTACACACATAGAATGAAGGAAGATTGATTTTAGAAATTTACAACAGTCTTTTAAAAAGCACAGCTATACTATAATAATACTAAGTTGTTATTCATGTCGCAGTCTGCTCTCCAGGCAGGAAATTCTGAAACAAGGGCCCTTATTGTAATTTCTCTGTGTACTACTGCTACTAGTGTACACATTGGTTCTGATTTTTACCCTGGAGATTGTGGTAATGTTCAACAAACAAAACTAAGGACACGTATTTATCCATTTGCTTAACTCTGATTTGTAAAGTCCCCAGAATTCTGGAGGAGTCCCTCAGGAGGTACTAGAGACAAGAAGAATTTTGTTTTTCCAGATGGTCTTGTAAAGTCTATTCTGTATTGATGATTACTGCTGTGTAGAGTCAACCACAAAAAGATGTCTCTAAGTTCATAGTTTTTGGTTAAACCCTGATCATTCTTTTCCATATGGAAAATACTAGCTATCACACAGAGATACAAGCCAAGCCCCTTGCACTCACTGTGGGTTTTGATGATCTTAATGAGCATCAATCTGGCTTTACTTGTCCAGGAGCAGCCTCTGAGACGGTGTTTGAACCTGTTGTGCATTGGTTTCTGCTAGGTCCCCTCTCATGTGTAACTGAGGCTACGTATACTCTAACCCCTGTACTCCAGAGAAACATTCAGGCACCTTTCTCTCTATCGGGATCCCCCTTAGATTCAGTTTCCCTTTTTCTTTCCCTTCTCCTTGTCTCCTGGGTGTTGCTTTGACGGGGCATAGCCCTGCAGTCACTCAAGATTTTTGCCCCCTGAGTGTTGACCAAATAGCTATAAATGGCAGTCTGGGCCTCACATGGGCTCACTTTGCTCTAGAAGAAGAAATACAAGAAAGTATCTTCGCAGATGTTCTAGCTGCAGCCAGGAGACATCAGGCCACATTATTTAAGATCATTGTTTAGCCTAGCTGCATCTGTCACCTTTGGCTTTCTATATACACACAGCCTTTAGAGGACATTTGTCTCTGGAACATAGTCCAGATCCCTGTCCAACAGCTGGCATTTTGCAGCAGCAGCCACCAAATGCCTCAAGCCTGCTAAGTACTTTTAAAATATTTCCATACAGGACTGTTGCTTTGTTCCAACTTTTCAGCTGATTCAGCACTGGAGCCATGGAAAGGCTGATTAATGGTTTGCTTATTTTACAGACTAACAGTCCATAATGCAATAGCCCACTAATATTTCCCCAGTGAGCGCAGGCTTATTTCTGTGTTGCAGTAGATTGCAGAAACTAAACTTCTACATCCCCAGAGTGTTTGTGATTATGGTAACAACTACCACGAAATGGAGTGCCTATTATCATACTTAATACTAGTATGTAGCCCTGTTTGTTTACAATAGGTCAGAAAAGGAAAGGGAAAGGAAAAGGAAAGAATATGGAAGGGAAGAAAAAGGAAATAAAATGGAAGGGAAAGGAAGGGAAAGGAAGGGAAGGGAAGGGAAGGGAAGGGAAGGGAAGGGAAGGGAAGGGAAGGGAAGGGAAGGGAAGGG
>WYDI02037749.1:0-12153 GCA_009867235.2 Psittacus erithacus | reverse complement strand
GAAGAAGTTCTTTACTGTAAGGGTGGTGAGGCACTGGAATGGGCTGCCCAGGGAAGTTGTGAATGCTCCATCTGTGGTGGTGGTCAAGGCCAGGTTGGACAAAGCCTTGGGTGACATGGTTTAGTGTGAGGTGTCCCTGCCCATGGCAAGGGGGTTGGAATTAGATGATCTTAAGGTCCTTTATAACCTTAACTATTATATGACCTGACAAAATGCATTCTAATACGCTAAACTCAAGAAAGCCAGTTTCACTTACGCACATGCTACTGGCACTCACCTTTAGAAGCAATAAAATTCTGATTTTATATATAGAGGGATGTGTTTATGTACGTATGTATGTATGAAAAATAAAAGACAGGCTAAGTGTGAGGACCACCAGGAAAAAGAAACACTCAGGTTGACAATACACTAGAAAGCAAGGTGGGGAGACTGAAGACAAGTGTAGGAAGAATTTCTAAATATTGGATTAAGGAAAACCCAGCTTCACAGACACTTCATAAACATAAGTGGTCACAAGCAGGCAGAGTAAGAGTTGAATATAAAACAGCTTAAAGCAAGGAGTTCCAGGAAAGTGAAAGGAAAGCAAGATCATTTTTTCTAGAGATGTAATACCAACACTTTGCATCAACAAAAAGTTCCTCTGAAGCTGGGAAGAATACGGCAAAGAAACCACAATATGCAATCCACATAAAATGAATCTTTTTACTACCTGCCCTGTTAAATCTTCTAAGTTTGAAAGACCTTTTTGGAGAGAGGGAGGAAGCATGCAATTTACTGTGATGCTGTCTGGTCAATGTGCAAAAGGTGTATATCAGAAAGGGTCAATGTTTTCACTGTGCCAGCATATTCTGATTTACTGTGGTTGCTCAATACCAGCCATAAGAAGCCTATAGGCTGACGTGCGTTTGTGAAAGTATACTAATTATTTTAGATTTTACTGCTCAGGCATGGGTATTATGTATTGGTATACAGCCAGCATTGACATAGAGAAGGACCATTCAACAATGGCTCAGCTTCAGAGAAAGTAAGTTAAGAAGTGGTAACATTTAAGCACTTCAGCTAATTCAGCAAAAGCACAACTACTTACACTGTCACATATACAGCTGAAAAGGATGGAATGTTATTAACAGGAGACATAAAATTTTTTGCATATTTATCAATATTATATGATCAGAAAGAGTTAAAGACTGTGAAGATTTACCTTGTCCATAATGCCCATTGCCTTGATTTTTGCAGATTCACTACCCAACTCACTAAGCTGATGTTTTCCAAGTAGCAATTCCTGTGGAATCTCATCATCATCACCTTTAAAAAACAAAGAAACCAATCCTAGTGATATCTCTAATGAAACTTCAAGGAAAGCAGCCAATATGAAAAAAAACAACTGAAGAAAAAGAACTGATTTCCAAATAGCAACCATCTAATAGTTCCAAATAGTTAGCATCGAAGAGTTCCATCTAGTGAAAACTGATAATCACAACTTTTGGTTGTGTTAAATGACTGCTTGTTAAATATGACTGCCTAACATGAGGCATCCATTTTTAATACAGCAAAATCCATTTATTGCAGCTCTTGTAACATCACCCTCATTTCAGTAAAATAAATCTTAAATGATTATTGTCCTAATTTTAAAGGTCAAATCTGTGGAAGAGCAGTAGATGAAAATTACATATGAAATTAAGCATCTTGGGATACACTGTGTCTTAATTGCATTTACCTTTAGAAAAAAACCCATGATGCTACAGACAGGGAAAGTACCAATGACTTCACTTTCAAATCCAAGGTTGTATACACTACTGCTTCAAAAACTGTAGTGATTTGTTTACGATGCTCCTCCCCTTGTTCTAATCCTGTGACAAAAACGGTATAACAAAAAACCTCCAAATGCTCTATTATGCATTTCAACAGAAACCCACCTTGGTCAAAATGAACTAGTTCTGTAGACACTTACACTAAGCTTTCCACTGAAATGGTTAAGGAGCATACAGTGATTCAGCAGCTAAGCAATAAACACATAAAGACTCAGCTACTTGAGTTAAATAATCAAACTCTGTTTGGTTAAAAGCCACAACAGATGTAAAATTATGTGCCTTGGACATTATTAGCAAGAGAACTACCTTACGTCAGTCTTGTTTGAAAAGATACGTTTGACAGAACAGTAACATTCTCATGACATCTCAAAGAGATAACCTTTCCACTCCAAGGGACTATTAGTTGTCTCATTATGATTTTTGCACGGAGGAGGATCTTCTTGCAGCAGCAAGTGAAACTGAAAGGCCAGTCCCTCAAGGTGGAAGCCACATAAAAGCACTATGCCCAATCATGTGCCACAAGCAATTAAATCACCAAGTAGAAAGTTCAAAAATACTGATATACACATTTTTTAATGTTTCATGTGTTTCTAATGGGGGAAAACATTATGAAAATTTCTAGCATATTACCAAAAGCTGTAAAATCCATGTCTTCCAAATTTTCCAAAATGTTCTCTATTGAAGCAGTAAACCTTTTGAAAGTTGAAGAATCCATCATTTCTAGTGAAAAGAAAAAGGTATAAATAATTAGTTTACATACAAAACACGAAACACAAACTGTAGAAAATACATCTTCTAAAATTACCTTCAGGTGTTAATTTAGGTTCATAAGCTTTCCTCTTCTTTTGTTTTTCTTTTTTCTTCATTTTTCTAGCCACTAATTATGAAGATAAAGAAACAAATACTTTCTCAAAAATTAAATAAAGGATTATTTAAATTTCTTACACTTGTATTTATTACTGCATGTAAAGATGGGTTATTTTTAAATGTTTAGCATGTCTGTTAGAAACACACTGGCATTACGGAACAAAATTGATTTTTTAAAATGATCTGTTACCCTCACTGAGGCTAGGGGGAGAAGAATAATCATCCATATCAGAGTCATCAGGACTACGGTTACGGTAACGGCCACTACCAGAAGTCCTCCTTCCTTCATGATAATGACCACTTCTCCTGTGATCACCAGAAGATCTTCTGTCATGTTCTTCATACTCCCAAGCTTCATCTCTATCCCTTCTATGCCTTTTACGAGAAGCTAGAAATGAAATCCATTTTCATTATAAATACAAAAATATCAATTTCTAATAGCTCAAAATTAAACATCTTTAAATATTTAAAGGATGTGTAGATGTGGCACGTAGGGACATGGTTTACTGGTGAGATTGGCAGTGTTGGGTAAATGGTTAGATTCAATAGTCTTAAAGGTCTTTTCCAACCTATGTGATTCTGTGAGTTGCAAGTTAAACACTACTTTGTAGCTGCTTTGTAAAACAAGTGAATACTTTAATACTATCATATCAAATTCTGTTAATGCATTAGTCTAACAGTTTTTGGGGTTTTTTTTTTAGTTACATGAAAGCTATGCCTGACACTGGCAAAGACACCAGAAAACATTCAAAAACATAAATTTAAAGGGCATTTATTCTTTTTAAGCAAAGTAAGGAAAGCGGAACAAATCAAAATAAGTTTTGTCTTTTCATAAGAGAACACTGAGACAATTTCTTCAGTTATCCAAGTTGTAACAATTACCGGGCATTCATATTCCAATTCAGTGATTGCTTTGCCTATTTAACATAGCAAGTTCCAATGAAACTTGGTAATCTACTGGCTTAAAGATACTTTGTTTTGGTAAAACAGCTAAAATTTTGTCTTGATACATAGTGCAGGAATTCAGAATAAAGGAGAAAGCTGGAGTCACAATTCTGGGCCATGCAGCAAGTCAGTACTGCAGAAGGTTATTATAACCTGTTTTCAGGCAGGACCAAAAAGCCCAGAAGAACTGAATGTTGAAGAAACAGAGATAAATGTGCTGTGCATTTCAAAACAGTTGCAAACATCAGACTCTAGACTAAGTAGAGTTTGTGAAACTGCAAAGATGGCCCCGACATCTTGTGTACTCCTACCAAAATCTCCTGAAGTTTACAGAGGTATGACTGTATATAGGGTTGTTCCTGAGCTCCAAGTGTTTATTCAGAACTAGAACAAAACTGACAAGTTTTTCCTGTAATGCCACTTTATTAGGAAGCATAGGAAATACCAGGATATAGTAACACCTGATATACACACCAGGATACAATCAATAGTCAGCTCTGGTTTAGAATTAATAGCAAAAAAAAAACCCCAAAAGAAAACCAAAACTGAGGTGATGCTAATGTTCTGTACTGCACACTAGAGAGCTTCCACTTCTAAAAATGTAATAAAAAATATTCTGCACAGAGTTGACACAAGTCTTTACGGTAATAACTCAGTTCAGGCTTTGAGTTGTACTGTACTGCTTCTCTATCTAGACTTCCTTGTGGATGCACTACAGTTATGTTCATGATGCCTGACATACTAAGATTGTCTAAAATGGTTGAGACTTAACTGCAATTAAAGCAATCGAGGGCAATTCTGGATACCTGGAGTGCATGCACTGAAGAAGAAAGTAAGTGTTTTAGAAGAAAAGATTTCACAAGTCTGAACTGATTCTTTTTCCCCCATAAGACAGTAGTTTGTGCAGGCAGATGACATCTGTCTCCACACTTTACTGATCATTAGTATCAACTTAAGCTCTGCAGGATGAATTCTGACTCCAGCTACACCTCCATGACAAAATAATTTCCAGTATTACTTTCCAGCAGAATTTTACATTGACCGTTTTTTTTACTGTTGTACAACAAACCAGGCTCTGCTACAGTTGTGCTGGCTCTGAAAGGCAAGTAAGATGAACATAGGAACAACTATTCACAATCAGTGCCCTGCAGAATTTATCCTGTGGTATACAAAATTGACTAAAAATGTAAGTATTAGTAACATTGCAAGAATTTCTATTGATTTTATACATAAATAAGAAGTATTCAGAACATAAATACCCAATTTCCTTCTGAATTCTGCCAAACATTTATGCAGTAACACATTTAGCACTTATTGTATGAGAACAATTCCATCAATTTTTGATTTCTAATAATTTCATTAAATGGAATGTCCTTTCTTCATGAAATGAAATAAATTTATTTTCTTCTATAAAAATTACTTTCATTTTTTTAAGTTCATTTTTAGATAACCAGAAGAATTTTGAAATATGCATTTGTAACAATACAAATCTATTCAGTGTGGTTGTCACAAATATTTCATTCCCTTAATCATTTTGTCTCAATTTAATTCAATTCAGCTCTACAGTATCCTTTGAGAAATACTGCAATTTATTTTTAAACCGTATGTCCTTACTCAGTTGTTCAGCATGACGGCAGATCTCGAATGGATATAATGAACCTAGAATCTCTCAAAGCATATAATTACTGTGAAAGTTTTCCTTAATTTGCTTTACTTTATATTTAAGAATTTCAACAGCCACTCGGGCTAATTTGCGCATTAAGGTGTACGAAATTCTTGACAATTCTCTCCATTCCCAACCAACTTAAATAATTCTGTATTTTTTGTTTATTTTTAATTCACAGTTCCAGATTATTAGCACCATAAACAGGTGACATGATATGGTAACAATAAGCAAAACATCATTAAGCCTTTGCCATAATCAAGACTGATTACAAATTATCTCAAGATCTCATACTCACACTCAAAGCAGCGTTATTCAGTTATAATTAAAAGGAAAACCAAAGAGAAAGTAATTCTTTTCTGTTTCTTTGATAAAGATCAGAAGTATCACTATTATAATTTTTATGTGTATGTATGCATAAGCACTGCGTAACTGCTGGATAAGAACTTGAAACATACTAAAAAGCAGAATAAACAAATATTTTTCTTTTAGACATTAAGAAAGACTGAAAAGCAAAACACTGCTTTACAAATGTTCAGTGAAATGTTTATATAAGCAAAGGTGGAAAATTTAACTGTGGAAAAAAAGCATGATAAGCAAGATTTCTGCTCAGGTTAACAGCAATAAGCACTTCTCCTGTAGCCCTGCATGGGTAACACAACTAAGATGTCAACTCAGACTGAACTGATTCATCTGTTTTAATAGTTTCTCTTCAGTGTTGGCTAACTGAATTACCACAGAGACAAACTACCAATCCTATTGTTAGCAAGCAGGAAATCCATTTCTAACCTAGAGGCACATAATTTCTTGACACTTAGGAACTTGATCTGATTGTGCAGCAAAATTCCAACCACAATCTTCCTCTCTTCCTTTGAAAATAGTTAATTCAAGAAGAGTATCATCAGTAAATGGTATTTTGAAAACCCATGAAAAACAACTCCAGTTTTTCAAACATCATGCCAGAGAAATAATAGAAAAAATTCTTCTAGGCAGTAAGATTCTCAATTTATCATGTCAGAAATCCTTCACTAATTAATAAAAATAATTTGAAATCTATTTACTGGAATTCTTCTCTGCATACCACTGTATACAAGTTTTCAGGGCTGTTTTAAAGGATATTTTCCTTAATCTGATTTGCTAAAAATGTTTCATAGTACAAGTGAAAGAAAAAAAAATAAAATCTAGGCAGCGGCTTCCCATAGGTGATTAGGAAAAGAAATGTAAGATACAGCTGCTTTCATGTTGAGTGACGAAACGAAATCAAGTGATTTTTCTTTTAAAAGAAAAAAAAGATTCTTGTCTAAGTAGTCAGGAAGCTTGTTTTTGTGAGTTTTTGGAATAGCCAACTTAAAAAAAGAAGTATCTTTTTAGAGAAGTTAAATATTAATATGTGCTACTTACATTCAAAAGCTTCTTCACTGTCATTGTCTTCATCAGAACTGATTTCAGCATATTTTGGTTTCTCATTAACTGTGCTACGTTTGCGCTTGTTCATTTTCACACGTTCACAAAGTGGCATGGTGGATTCAATTTCTGCCAGGAGCTCAGGAGGCAACTCCTTTAACACTGACTGATCTATGCTACCTATTAATGAAGAGTAAGAAGAGCAAATGTGAACCTGAAGATAAAAATAAGGGCCTAACACTACAGTCCTTATTCAGGAAGCACTTAAAAGTATATCCACTAGTAATATCACAGTTAGATATACCTGGATGTATTTGACAGCTCTTTTTAAAGTTGTATTTATTGTTCACACTACAATTAGAAATCAGCGTAACAAATTGCATACACATCTCCTTCCATAAACTATTCTGTCAGGTATATAAACAAATTCAAATTGGTGAATATCCTTTGTAAAAAGATATCCCTCCTCTACTTACGCAAAATTTAGCTCAATTTCAGCTTATCCTCTGAATTTAACAGGTTTTCTAACAGTGCAGGTAAATTAAAAGATTCTTTGTGCCTCATTAATAGTTGTGCTTATTCTCATTCATACTATTTAGCGTTATATATAACAAGAAAATAACAAGAAATAACAATTATAACAAAATAACAAGACAGTTATTTTCCCTTTTCTAGTAAGGAGGGACAATCTGCAGCAGAACCTCTGAGGTCTTATCCCTAAATAACAGGCCAAATCATTGGCAACCCAACTTCTGGCTCAGGTTTTTTTTCTGAAGTCCTACTTGCAGTTTTAAAATGTAAAGATTTGTGCTTGATTTTGTCACACAGCAAAGCTGAACGATTTTTATTTAATATAGATCAACAGCTAGCTGGACAACATCATGTTTGTTTTCCACAGAGGTAAACAGGTGGACAGTATCACACCACTCTCATCTCATTTTGAGCTACGATCAGACCCATATACAGTCAGAATGGAGATTTACAGTCAAAATTCTTACAATTGATACAAGGAAACCAAATTAATTCAGAAGTATTTCTTGGGGTTTTGTTTATTCAACATGTTACCTTTATCTATTAAAGAACATACTGCAAGTATTTGAAGATTATCAGACTAAACTGTTAACTTTTTTCAACAACAGAACCAACATCTTTGCCATAAGCACCTCCTTCTCCTTCCCAAGGCATACTATGTTATTTAGAAAGGAAATCACCTGCAAATTGCTGTACACACACACACACAGTCCTCCAAAAATCATCTTCTGGATGATACTTCACTTTTTAATTGCATTCACTATATCACTAACATAACCTCCTAAAATTCATTTGCATTCATATCCTGTCTTCTAACCCAAGATTAGTGTTTTTCTTTCTTTCCCTCTTTAAACATCTTCAACTGGATTTAGAAAAAGTCTTAATATGAGAAATCATTTCCAGCAACAAAATTTTTTGAAAGTCTCATATATTACTTGTTTCACATATGTCTACATTCATAAAAAATGCCTACAAGCAATGGAAGTGATGATCAAAGAATTATTTTTCTACAATTTTCATTATGTTCAGCAAGTCATCTCATTTAAGTGCACCTAAAAAGAAGATTTTACTTAAAGTATTGGGCTTTTCTAACTGAGACAGGGAAACACCTATAAATTGAAACTAATAGCAGAAATTATACCTGCTTCCCTCATGCTGTGGTCACTCTTTAAAATTTGTGTTAAGTTGCCATCCCTAGGCAATCTCTACCTGCCAAGGTTACCTATATTCTCAATATGGTTTTTGAAAATGCTAGAAAACATTTCACAATGTGGATGACCACACTGCTGTGACACCATTATTCTTTGCTGGCTGGGCATTTGATTGAAGACAGGCAGAAGTATGTCAGCATGGCCAGATCACTCCTCTGTATGTACCAGCAGTTGACTGGATGACAGCCAGGTCTAATCTGGACGTCATTCAGCTGTGCACCTGAGCAGTGGTGTTCCCATGCTAATTCTCCAATTCTTTCTGTACGCCTATACAGTGCCTGAGGAAGCCCCTTACATTCAGGCCCAGACTACAGGAAAATTCACATGCCATATGTTAAGACAATTTCCACAGGTGAAGTCACTAGATGGCCTTATATCCTGGTTCTCTAAGGCATATTCTCAATTTTATGCACTGCTTGTAATTTCATTGAAAGCAGGAGGACTACACACATAACAAAGTCTACAGCAAATTTGGCCAAAGACATTGCAAAAGTCAGCTGTAAGTAAAGGAACAAAAGTTGCATTAAATCTCCAAAGAACAAACAAAAATCACAGGCTACTATCCTCCTGCCTTCAAGGAGTATCTATTCATGCTTTCCTTACTGAACTTGCTCCGAGGGTAGAACACTAATCAATCTTTAAAAAGAAATCAATTGCCACAATATTAATTAGAGAACAAGAAAAAAAAAAACACAACCCCAAAAAAACGCCAAAAAACCAACCCCCAAACCCAAATATTTGAATATTTGCAAAAAAAACTAAATTTCCTTCTGAAAGATTTATGTTTTCCAGTGCTAAATACAACTAATGCTTTGACTGTGCCCTCCTGTCACAGACATTCCAGATAACATTATAAGCTTACCCTTTTTTCTTTTATTAGGAAATATGTAAATATTTCTTTATTCAATTGGGACAGCAGAAAAGAGAACAAACGGAATTATTGTAAAGTTCTCTACAACCTATCTTTAAAGTTTTTGTTTCCGTCACAATGTTCTCTGAAGCAAGTGTGCTGCAGAGCCAGTTTCCTCAGCCGCTGAAGACTGTAAATAACAACTTCTAAGATTAGTTTTACTCATGCAGTACAAAGGAGTTAAGCACGACTGTGCATGTAAAAAGACCCCCCATCTTTTCTGAAGAAATACATGAGTATTACCTACTATGGGACTCCAATCAAGAGCTTGTTAATTCTTCATTTTCCTCCATCACTTATGTGGCATCAGGGCCACCTAATATTCACTAGAAACATCTTACTAAATTCCTTTTTTTATACCTTATATTTTATAACAAAGGAACTGTTTATTTGCTCAGGGTAGTAAGGAAATAGTTAAGAGAATCCAGTCACATGTCAAAAACCATTAGGTATAAAAACCATGCTAATGCATTTTCAGTTTATGGGATACTTTTTAAAAACAATTAAAATAATATACAGCACAAATCCCATTGAAAGTATTTACAAAAACATGTACAATCACCTTCAGTTTTTCAATTTCTTTGCTAAACTTGCTAAGACAGTTACATCTGCCTCTAGTTTGCATCGTTTTTAAACAGCTAAATACTAAAAAGTTACTACACAAGTTAATAAGAATGCCCCAAAACAGTAGCCTTCTGAAGAACTGCCTTCACCAATGGAATAACCCAATTTTTTACAATGTGTGATCAGTGGACACAATATGCCTGAAATGGGCTGTAAGCAACAGTGTTCTGCAGACATCACATATATTTTCAAAGCTGCTTCAACAATTAAAACAAAAGAAAAAAATCAGAAGAAAAGTATCATTACAAAATCTCTGTCTCACTGTAAAGAACAGCAAGCTAACAAACTCCACATTAATGAAACTGAAGGGCAAGTCAGAATAGCTGTAGAACAATTCATCTCAATGAACTGCATCCATGAAGAGCCACTTCTTTAGCGCTACTCTGAACAGACAAGCAATGCTGCCCATGAGTTACATACTAGTTACTTGCTGGGGGAAGAACAAATTCTCGGGTTTGATGGCTATTATAAAAAGGTTTCTTAGAGAAGGTATTCAAGAACCTTGCGCTGTCACTTGAATATCCACTGACCATCAAGATACTTGTTTCCTCACTACGCAATTCTTGACAAGATTTAATACAGTTAAAGATCAGCCAGGGAACATTAGCTAAAAATTAATCAGTCCGCAAGCTTCCTTCCACAACCTGTTTTAATGTGGGAAGCTTTTCAAAGGGTTTTGCCATGTATACTAGAAAGATTTCTAGAAGCACAAAGTGGATGTAGTATTTTCCTTTGCCACATACGGCTTAGAAAAAGAACAGGCAGGCGCAGATCTGATTCAAACTTCAGCATTACTTTTTGTTCATAACTTTATGGTACTCTCAAGCTTGTAGAACAGCCTTCAGCTAATATTTAAGCATCTCTAATCTTCAGAAGGATCCAAAATCACTTTGCCTTTAATTTGCAAGTCAAAAAGATCTCCCTGATCCAGACATATGGATGCCTTCAAGAGAGGTTAAACATCAGAAAAAATTCAATATGGACAGCACAATTATTTTTTGACATAACAATCAGTGTATTCATATTAGTTTCACCTGGCTTGATATAATAACTTCAAGCAAGCACCTATGGAAAAGGGAATGATGCTTGGTGATGCTTAGGTCAGCACTCACGCAGAGAAGGTTCTATTTTAGATAAAGAACTAAAACAAAAAGGAGGGGATAAAAGAGTACTTCCCTCCTTTATAAAGACATTTGGAAAACAAACACCCTTTTAAAACAGTCAGGTACTGTTACATTTTAGCACTCAAGCACTACAATGCAAAGGGCCACATGACTACCTGCTGAAAATGAACAGTTAAATGAACTGGTTAAAACTGAAAATGTTTGGCTATCTGTCAAGGTGCAAATTTTAATATATCCTTTCTACCAGGATCTCCCTTAAAATGCTCCAGTATGTTGCACTGAGTCCTTAGTGATAACAGTCCCTTGCCCACCAGCTACACACTCCTCCAAATAATTCTGTTCCCTGGAGTTTCAAGAACAGAAAGGGAAAAAGGAAAACCACAATCGTTTTCTCCTATTGAAATTTAAGGCATGAGGACAGCGTATCTGCTCGTTAAGACAGAAGTTCCACTTTTACCTCAATACCATGTTATCAGCTGAAAAACACACCATCAGATGAATAGTGGTGAAAATAACCTGAGAAGTACTGGCATTTACTTTGGCAGCCCTCCTCTTTCCTGCCCCATTGAAGTTCATGGAAGGATATACAGCTACATCCTCTAAACAGGATATAACTCTCTACTGAGCCCCTTACCCTCATTTTCGACTACATCCATGAATGGTAAACTCAGCTCACACACATGCACACACCATTAAGAGGGTGGGGAGACTTGACATGCCTTCACAACCACCCAAGGGACTGCGTCCACAGGATTCTATGTGTCATTCCATAGAATCTTCCTGAACACATCTTTGAAAATAATTTTTCCTCACTTGCCCCAATACTGGCACAAACGAAAAGCTCTCAGCTTCGGACTAAAGAAAAGAAGAGGTTCAGTGTCCCTGCTTATACTCTGGCATCTGTAGCTCTGGCCTTGAAAAAAGGGACCCAGCCAGGCAGGTGGGTCAGAGAAGAAGCTGAACACAGCAACAGAGTAATTCTATGATACAGTGTTGTGGTTTAAGCTTAGTCGTAAATTAGACAAAGCATGTAGCCTGCTTGTTTTCCCCCCACAACCTGTCC
>WYDI02037748.1:0-39073 GCA_009867235.2 Psittacus erithacus | reverse complement strand
GGATGGGGCAGCCACAGCTTCTCTGGGCACCCTGTGCCAGCGCCTCAGCACCCTCACAGGGAACAGCTTCTGCCTTACATCTAGCCTGACCTTCCCCATCTCAGTTTAAACCCATTGCCCCTTCACCTATCACTACAGCTCCCTCACAGTATTTAGCTCCTGAATCTCCGCAATTGTGCATCTCAGTCTACTTTTAAAAGCCTCACAAGTTTACAAATAGCTTAAGTTATCTTCTCAGTGCACTGTAAGACAAAAAACTTCTATTAAAAAGCATGTTAGGACTTGTGTTGGGGGTTATGCATACATTGCAGAAGCTTATAACATCAAACAGCTTCTCAAAAGCATCAGCTTTCTGCTTATATACTCCCATAGCCCAAACAGCAGACACTTAAAACACCAAAGCTTTATCACAGCCATCCCCATTAAACTTTATCTAGTTCTTGAGCAGACAGAGCACCCTTGTGGCACCTGCATGGACAACACTGTAGCTCCAGCAGCCTGACAGCAGTTGGTCAGGTAGCATGTACCAGAGAGTCAGGACAGGAGCAAGGCTCCAGTTCCCACCTCACACCACACACTCATGTTGCTGAACCCTCACCCTCCTGGTGCGACCTGGTAGAGAGATGGGCAGCTGCGAGGCTTAAAACAGCAGGAGGAAGAGCCCAAGCTGAAGCAGCCTGAGATATGCGGCTGTTGCAGCAAGGGGCTCCCAAATCCATCCTGGTGCTGCTGCATCCCAGTGCCACCTGGGTGCAGCCATCCACGGCAGAGTCCATGGCACAGAACAGGCAGCCAGGGCAGCACTGGGCACCAGGCAGGGACAAACCCCACCCACAGCTCTTGGCCCACACCAGTCTTCCCATGGGAAACTAGTGGATTTAAATGGGTAACTCACCAGAACAGGAGCTCTTCACTGGGAATACAAAGCCTCAGTGTCCAAGGAGAGAAATCATGGCAGAACTGAGCCTGGGAGCCAAGAGAGGGAAGGAAGCAACCTCCCAAGCACCCTCCTGCAAGCAGCCTGGCCAATGGCACTGCTACACCCCACTCCTTTTATAGCATCCCACAGGTGAAGTGTTAATTGTTAATCACTCAGGTGCTCCCCACGTGCCTCTCAGTGGTGGGTGCTCATTAGCATGAGCATGTTCATGTGCACAGCTGTGCAGGTTCCTTCCAGCTGTAGCTCTGCAATGATGTCCAAAACAGCACTGTGGAACCTTCTATTGCAATGAGAGTTATGAAGAAGATATTACCTCTGTTACTGTCCCATAAAATGAGTTGAGAACAAAGCATAGCACAGTAGTGGCTCAGGAACAGAAGAAAAGTGAATTACAAGAATGCTACTTGTGCAGCATTAGACTGTGACCCACCCCAGTAACTGGGGTGACAGCCCAGTATCCAACCAGGTCATGTCCCATGGCTGTGCACAGAATGGGAGGTCTTGTGGCCTGAGAGCCAGGGTTGCACTGGGAAACCATCATAGGATGACAGACAGTTTGAGTTGGAAGGGACCATCAAAGCTCACCCAGTCCAATCCCCTGTAATGAGCAGGGACATCTTCAACTAGACCTGGTTGCTCAGAACCACATCCAGCCTGGCCCTGAATGTCTCCTGGGATGGTGCTTCCTCCCCCTCTACGGGCAGCCTGTGCCAGGGTTTGTAAAGAAGCGGGGTCCTGCCCTGTTGATTCCGTGGCACTGGGAGATGTCCCAGGTCACAGCGTGCTGCACAGGGACACTCTTCTACTGCTGGTACTTCATGTGAGCTCACCCAGGTCGGCCCCAGTCCATGCCAGAGGGACAGCCCCAAGGAGCTCATTTAACGCTGTCACTATGGACATACACAGCGTAGCACACAAAATATGTTATTTATTGTGAATTTTGCAAAGACACATTTAAGCAACAAAATATACATTTGTGAACCTTTAGTTTTATACATAACAAATACAATCTGCTACCATAGCAATAAATTAAATGTACATTATTTACAACAGACATAGGCCACCAGGAACTACAAAGCACCGCCTCTCTACATAAAAAATAAACTCTGTCAGATACATTTCTTCAAGATATATTTTCACTCTGTAAACTCTCTTCACATTCTAACGCTATAAATCCAGCATTTCCCTTTGCAGGATACACGCAGTGCTACATTCATGAAAACATAATGCAAGCATGCTCTAGGACGGGGAATGACGGACCCGGCCAGCTCCAGTGAGCAGCAAAGCAACGTGAGCACAAGGTGTGACCTGCGGGTGCTGAGCTCTGACCTGCTGCTGGCTTGGAGCAGTTATTGGTGCTCAGCACCTCCTGCAGCCAAGCCAGAGATAGGCAGACACCGCAGCCCTGGTCAATGAGCCCATCCGTGCCAACAGCCCCTTCCCCTGCCGCTCCTAAAGACCCTCAAAGCTCTGGAAAGAAACTGAGTTTGTGCTTCAGATCCCCCCTTTTCGCTCAGAAAAAAAGCACTTTCATGTTGTGCTTGAGTGTAACCCTGTGCTTGGCTCTGTGGGGTACCAGAGGGTGCAAGTACTTGCTAAGAGCTTTCCTGAATGAAGCAGCAGCTCCAGCCAGTCCCTGGGCTCACACAGGAGATGCTGGTGGTGGGAAGCTGGGTTCTGCCTGCCTGCAGCGCCAGCACTGTGGAGATGGACCTGGACTCAGCCTGCCTCTGCCTCTCACTGGGGACATGGACTAGTGCAGGCCAAGTACAGCCAGGGAGCAGGGGGGGAATGAAACCTTGGCGAGGAGAGGAGCAGCCTACCACAACAGGAGAGATCCCCAACACAGCTGGGGGCTCCCCTGGTTACCCCCAACTGCGTTCCTGAGCCCCTTCTGCTCCTTGTGCAAAGTCACTTTCGAGTCCTATAGAAGTTATGTGTATGACGGTGGGGATCAGAAAGGAAAATGCACTGGCCAATACTGTTAGTGTCAGTTAAGGATCCTTTCTTTTTTTATATATATATATAATATATATATATAAAATCCCTTTTATATATGTATATATGTGTGTGTGTCACTTATAAGCACAAAACGTTTTGCAGTATATATACAGGAACACCTTCACCTACTGCGGGAAGTGCAAATGCCTCCGAGGTTTAACTCAGCCACTGGTCAGTCCCAGTGCCACCACGGGCTGAAGGCTGCACACCACGCACACATGGCTGCAGGGAGCACAGGCAGAAACCATGCTACGGCCCAGCCAAGATAGGAGCTGTACGGCCCAGGGGCTGTGAGGATGCTGCAGTGGGCTTGTGCAACCATAGTGAGGATGCTGTTGAAAACATTCCAGATCGCATAGAAGCCGCTGGCAAAGCCAGTGCCAGACCTCAGCTCCCGGCCCCACTGCCAAGGCAAGGACAAGCCCCACACACTGCATCTCTCTCCCTGAAGCTTCACACTTCTGTAATCCCGTTAGAGTAGTTGTATAGATCAACAAGGAAAGTCACAGTTTCAAGTAAAAAAAACCCAAGCAAAACCAGAAATGAAAACCCAGCTGACAGTAGCCACTGCATCTTCTGCTGAAAGATCTCACGGAGATCAACACCCAGGCAAATGACGGCGTCTACAGAATCAAGCAACTTCTCAGGGCAAAAAACAAATCCAAGACAGACCCTCAAAGCAAGTCATTGCACCAGTCAGTATTTCACTGTGCGGCGTAAGAAAACCAGACCAAAAGCTTCTAAGAGGAAGAAATGGGGACGGGTTTGAAAGTGCTACCAAAGCATCGTCAGACAGAAGTGCTGAACAGCAAAGTGTGTGGAACCTGAGACATCTAGAGCGAGCTAGGGACCAGGCTAAGCACACTGTGCTTCTCTTCTAAAGAAAACCTCGAGATTTGAAGTCTAAACGCAACTCAGTGAAAGCAGGAGAGTGTCCCCACTGGTGGTTACTGGTATTTGTAAGTCCTACACAGCCCACTTAGTGCCTGTGAAACTGTTCTCTGCCTTTCCACTAAATCATTTCCTCCTTTAATCTGGTTCCTCTGCAGCATTTCCTTTCCAAATGAATAAATGATGTGCACAAGTGGGAGCACCGATAGGAACCGAACAGGAAAGTTACCAGATAGTCCCATGCAGAGCCTCGGGAGGCAGAGCCAGCTTGGTTTGGCTTTGCTCTGGCCCAGGGGAAGTGATGGGGAGAAGGGAGGTGATGGGGAGGAGGGAGTTGATGGTTTGCTTCTACAAGCACTTCCCCCAGACAGCTGCATCCTCGGGGGAGCAGCCACAGTGGCTGCCTGGGACTGCTCCTAGGGGTATAGCTCTGCAGGCACCTCCTAAATCTGGTTATGGGATAATGGTGTGCCTCTGGGAGCTCCAGCTGTGTACAGGTAACTTTGGCACCCAAAGTTCTGTGCTTGTGAGGAATCATGAACTCAAAGAATTGCTTTCACTTGAGATTGAGAACCTTATTTCATGGAGGGGTTTGCAAAGGTCATGGGCAGTGGCAAAGGCGGGGGGGGGGAGCATCTCTACAGTGTTTCTTTCAGAAACCTGGCAAGGGAAATCTATGAGTAATGGGAAACTCATGGACAGACCTCAGTAAACTTTGGACAAAGTTCCATAAAAGAGCAAAAGGATTTCTTGGCATCTTGAGAGGTATTTTTTGGAAAAGGGCATTCCAGGGAAGTCACCTTGCAGAATCCATAATCCTCATCTTTGAAAAGAAAGAAAAGCACGTTCAGAAGCAGCAGGACAGATTCTGCAAGGGAGGGGGAGCAGCCTAATGCCATCCAAATCACTGGAATTTTATGCAACCCAACCTATAGGATAAAGCAGAGCCCACTGGGTGGATTCATTCTGAGTACCAGTGCTAGTATTTAGATACACTACAGCTTTAGCTTTGGTTAACCTTTTCCTGTGCCCGTGCTCAGTTTCAGGCAGGGAGAAAGCAGGGAGGACATATAAACCATCTCTGGAGCTGGCAAGAGAGGACGTGTTGGCCTCGGTCTCCAGCTCTGCGCAGGACCAGTTCACATGCCCTCCCCTTGTGCCAGACACGGAGCCCATAAGGAGAGAGGGGCTGCATCTGCCCAGCGGTTATGATGTGGGTCGTGAGCTGAGGGGGAGGTTGAGGGCCTGGGGAGCTGCTTCATCCATGGTGTGGGGTTCACCTGGTGGGAAGGTGGCCAGGTCCTGCTGGGGCAGATCCCAGCGTAGAGGTGCAGCACCCGCGCTTCCCACAGGATGGTGGAGAGTTTTCCCTTGGTGAAACAAAAATTCTCTGCAAAGAGAATAGAAAAGGGGATAAAAGTGTCAGAGCACAGAGCAGGGCACAGCAAACTCTGTCCTCCCTGCGCACAGAGCGGAGCAAAACAAACCCCATCCTCCTGCACAGAGCAGGGCGCAGCAAACCCTGTCCTCCTACACCATGGCACTGGTGGTCACAGACCTGTCTGCCGCCAGCCTCTGGTTATTCTTAGTGCTGCCATCATCTTCCAAGAGCATTTAGGATGCTTTAAGATCATTCTTGGCCACATATTTAACCATAGGCAGTGCAATTAGCCGCTGTTAGCTAAGCACACCCCTGGCCACAGATGGGACACTCTGCACAACAGCGCATTGCGGATGCTCACCTTGTGTAGGGTCACGACTCCTCCTGCTAGTGGCTCTGATGAAAGAACAGAACAGGAGATGAGTTGCAAGGAAGGGGCAAGAATTCGTGAAACCCCTTCCCCACCCTCACCCTGAGCAGGCTCTGCCCCACAAAAGGGGACGGCAGGATGCAGCCATGCTGCATCCCATCCCACCAGAGCCACCTCCACCTACCGAGCTGGAGCTGCTGTGGCTGAGCTTGTCAAAGCGAAACTTGAGGTTTGAGCGGGGAGAGTTCCTGTTCTTTATATCTGATGGCAGGGGGGGAAAGCAAAGAGGGAAAACCATCACTGTGAGCAGGAATATCTGCGGAAGCACAGCTCTGACACCCACCAACCAGGAGCTTCAGTGGGCTGCCACCACTGCTACCAATATTGAGTCTGTTTTGGCTGAATGTTTGGCAAAATCTGTACATTAAATGTTTTTGATGGAACAAATTGAGGCTTAATTACATTTCACAGCCTTTCTACTGGAAATGCCACTGAAACGGCTATGAGAAATGACTGATCCATATAATGTATGGGTGGATTTTCATGTTCTTGGCAAGAAAAATACAAAATAAACACTTTAAACATTAGAAGGGGCTGGTTTAACAGTTCAGAAAATCACTAATGAATAAGGAGGAGGACCTGTGGGGTGCTGAGACACAAAAAGCCAGACAGACCGCGCTCTGCAGCCTGGCTTTCCCCATGGTGATCCAATTACAGAGCTATTCAGGGTGGGATTGTGCCTCCCTGGCTGTTTCACAAACACCTCTGATGTTCCAAACACCATTCCATTTGAGTGCTGGTGCTTCAGCAGCGCTCTGCCTGCGGGGATCTGAGGGAAGGGGCCAGCGCTGCTGGTACCCCCAGCCCATTAACGCAGGATGCACCTGCAAAGGGCCATTTGTGCCAGCTCTACCCTGTTGCACATGGTCCGGCTGGGACAGATGGAGTTGGTCATTGGTTGGCATCAGGGTGATGGAGCCAGGACTAGGGGAAGCTGCTTGTTTATTAAATAAGGAGTGAGTCATGGCTCGATCCTTGGAGACTGAGTTTCCACGACTACTGCACATGCCCATCAGGAAGAAGGGAGGAAACAAAGCCACAGCAAAAGCCACCTCAGTGCTCTCATTTAGAAGGGAAACGAATTCCCATGGAAATACAGAATAAAGCACATGGGGCCACCTCTCCAGAACAGCCCATCAGAATCAGGGTTTCGGGATGAGCGAGGGCTTGTGCTGCATCCCATACGTGACATCCGTCCTGCCAGGGTGAGTGTGGCCACTGCTTCACCCCATTACCTTCAACAGCAGCCTGCAGCTCAGGCAAGACTGGGAAGGGATTCTCCATCCCAGAACCGCAGATCCCACCCCAGAGCCACAGATCCCATCCTGGAGCCACAAACCCCTCTGGAAGACCCAGGAGCTTCCAGGGGCTCCAGGAGTGAAGGTAGGGCCAGGGCTGCCTATGACCCACCTGTGGGGCTCCTGCTCATGATGACGGGGGTGGCCGCAGCCGCCGCGCTGGGGCTCTCGCTGCCAGGCGAGGCACCGTACACAAACACGTCCTGCTTGAACGGTGATGCTGTGGAGGGCTGGCTCCCCTGCATGGGAAAGACCACGGCTGCATCCCTGACGCTGAGCCCCACCACCCACCTGCCCTTGGAGAGCAACCTCCTGGCCCTGAGTGCTGAGCACCATCCAGTGCATGTCAGGGCTCATGGGGTCTCCCACCCAACTCTCCTCCTCCCTGAATATGGGAACAGGGTTAAACCCCTTGATGCCAGTGGGGTAGAGGCACCTGAGGGCACTTCCTGCACACAGAGACCACCCAGGGGTCTGCAGGCAGGAAGCTCAGGGCCATGTGGAGCTGCGGGTCCCAGTTCTGAACACACCGCGGTGGGCTCGGTGCCTACCACGCTGTCGTACTCCTCCAGGGTCTCGCTCTCCCCCGCCGTGCTGCTGAAGCTGCTGGTGCTTGAGGAGGAGCGGGAGATGTTCGTCCTCCCATTCTCTTTCAGCTTAATAAATGGCCTGGGAAGAGGCAAAACAAAATGAAGGGCACATGGTTGTCACTCGGGAAGCTGTGTCCTGTGGCTACGACAGTGGGGACAGACCCTCCTGCGCACCCTGGAGCAGAGCAGCTCCACAGAGATGGACAAGTGGGGTGCTTCTGTAAATAACCACTTCCAAAAGCACAGGGTAAAGAGCTGGTGGGAGCCACCAGCAGAAACCCCAGGGTCAGGCTGAGCTCCCTGCTCAGCCCCTTCCGTGAGGATTTAGCAGCTCATGTCAAATGCTGCTCTTTGCTCCTTTCAGCTATTTCCAGCCCATAAAAGAGCTGCGCTCATGAATCACCAGAATCTGGTTTTTCCCCCTCCCTGAATTTCAAACTTATTTATAGTAAAACCTGGAGATGGTTTTGTTTGACAGAGCCCCCAATGGTCTGTTGGGCTGCAGCTCTCTCCACCTCACCTGTCCTTGTTGGGACATATTTCAGGGGAGCTGGGGTTGGACGAGGTCTCAGACTTCATCTCTTGGGAAGAATGTCCCAAATCTGGCGTCTTCTGAGCACCAGAAACACTGTCACTGGGGGCACAGAGAGACAGGTTGCATGAGTTACACAAGAGACTTAAAATGGATGGTCAAATTATACTTCCTAACACCAAACGCTAAACTGAAAGAGTGACAGATGCTCGCTGGGTACCACCACTGCGATTTAAATCAGAGGGAAGGGATCCAACACACAATTCCTCGAACACAGCAAAAGCAGCTCTAGTTGTTGCCTTGTGTGGGAAGGGAAGGCTGCACCCCACAGGCGCTTCCAGCACCCACCAACAGCTTCTCTGATGTTTAAGGTGCAATAGGGGTTTCTATCTTTAGTGACGGGCAATGTCACACTCACCACCTCGTCCTGGTCTCCGCCTGGCTCTCGGACCCTGTGTGTAGGCGAGGGAAGAGCCCCGAGCGGCGCTTGATGGGGCTCCTGGACTGGTTCTTGGCTGCAGCCACTGGAACTGGGGGCTGAAAGCACAGAGCAGGCCAGGTTGGAGAGCACAGCTCCTTCCTGCAGGCCAAGAAGACTGAACATCCTATGGGGAATTATGCTGCCTGCAGGTCTCATCTAGAAAACACCAGAACCTCCTTTCTGTGTTGGGCTGAAAGCCCCAGGAAGCTCCTCTCCAGTTCTCCCACAAAACAAGCCCAACTTGACTAAAGCACTGATAGAATCGCACTCTGCTCAAGCGACCTCCTCATCCTTACACTCACTGCCCGTGCAGGAACAGTCAGACCCTGTCAGCACGTGCAGTGCCCTGCCAGGCCGGGAGGGATGGACAGAGGGACAGCGGGACGAGGGGACAGTGGCTGCTCTCACCGAGAAGGTGGTCTTGGTCACTTCACCGCTGTTGTGTGCGATGCCACCGCTGAGGCTGCCTGGGATGCCGCTGCCGTGGTGCTTCTTCTGGCTGCCCACCATCGTCTCCATGGAGTGGCTGCGCACCCGGATGGCTCTCTGTGCCGGAGGGGACAGGGGACAGCAGGTCACCACCACCCTGACCCTACAGCCTCTGCCTGGCCCTGCATCTGCCACAGAAGCATCAGAGACCTGCCTGGTCCTCCCCAAGCACCAGCACACACCAACAGTAACCTGGCAGGTAACAGCAGCCACATTGCACTGCACAGGCCAAGGACAAGGTGCCACAGGGCTCTGGGAGCCCCATAGCCACCATGAGAACAGATTCCCCCCCACTGCCTCTGTGACACCGCATGTGAGAGCCAAGGACTTCAGCTTTGGGACTGGAGAAGCAGACGCAAACCCGTTTCTGCTCATCCTCTCAAACCCCCCAGCAGGAACAGGGATGCGCACATGCCGCTGTGATTCTCCCTGGATTTGGAGAGCGCAGATCCAACACGAAGCCTCCTGCCTGCACCTCTCCTGCATGCTGATGGAATCTCCAACCTGTCCCGAAACATTCCCAGAGCTGGAGGCTGCCCAGCTGCACAGCAGCACTTCTGCTCTCAGCATGCTAATGCTTGAAAACCACATTCAGCCTGAAGCTCTGCTGCTGCTGGTTTGGCCCATCCATCTCTATGAGACCTGGAGACAGCATAATCCCTACGGCAGCCACAGACTCTCTCTGCTCCTTCCATCTTCATTTCTCCCAATCAAGCAGCCCCTTCCCTCACCCTTCACATCTCACATCAGCCATAATCTCCTGGGCTCCGGACACTTTCCTCCAGCCTGCCCTTGTTTGAGCCACATCACCAAGTCTGGGCACAGCTTCTCCTGCTGCAGCCCCACTGCTGAAAGCAGCAGAGCATCCACCACTACTGCTACTGCACAGAACTCCTTCTGCAATTCAATCCTATGGCCAAAGATCTGTGTCCTTCTCCCAGTCCTGGCCAAGGGCTGCACTTCCCACGCAGCCTGAGCTCATGCAGCAAACCACAGCCTCTGCCCAGCTGCCCTGGGACATCTGTGTCCATTTTGGCACAGGTTGGGTTTCATGGGAAGGAGATGCTGAGCACGAGGCCTCGTGTCCTTGTTCCCTCTGGCTGCACTGGATTGCTGGAGCTCCATGGCTGAGGGATGCCCACGGCTGGACATGCCCTGCTCGAGCATGGAGAAGGGGCATTGCGTCCAACCCTACTCTGCAGCAGAGCCTGGAGATGTGCTGAGCTGGGTCTGGGCATGATGGACTCACAGTCCCCATGGAGCTCCCTATGTGCCCTAGGAAAGGACCAGCAGCCGGGCTCTGTGAGCATCAGCAGCATGAGCTGGAAGAGGGCTGCTGTAACCCGTTTTGACTCAACACTGTTCCAAGCAGAGCTGCACATATTGGAGGCAGAGACCTTCTGCAGATCCAAACTGGGTGCTTAAACAGGACCTGGGCTATTTTTAAAGGCTTCTCTCAGTTGTTGTCCCAAGCACTTACAAATACAACCACAAGTTCTTTTCAGCGTCTGGCACACGCCAGGAAAAGCAGCAGTGAAATGCACAAGTTATAAAAAATCTATACCCATATTTTTATTACTGCAGTCACCATAGTAACAGGAGCCCAAACCGGACCATGATGCCAATGTGCCAGTTACAGCAAAGTTCCTCTTCGCAGCTATTCCCTCTGAGTTGTGGCTGCACTATGCACCATGCCACAGCTACCTCCTCCAGTCCCTGAATCCCAGCTCAGTGTAAAGGGGTTCGGGAGGAAACAAGCCATCAGGGATGCCTGGAGGTGCCCAGCACTGTCCCTAATGCACTGGCACTGGTTTGCTGCTGGCTTCAGGGGTTACTGGCCCTGCAGCAGGGTGAGGAGGAGCTGCAGCCCCAAATTCCCACCGATACACAGCCCATGCTGGGGATGTGGTCACCAGGAGAGCCCCACACTGTCCCTCCTGCCCTTCCAGTAACAAGCACCAAGCAAAAGTCCATCAGACTGGGTTTATTGGGGTCAGCAATCGATACAACTCAGTGTTGGCAGACAGAAGGAACCATTCGCTCATTTTGCTGCCAGGGGCTCCAGTGGGTGCTGTGCCCTGCAGCAGGCGGTGTCTGCCCAGGGCTGCGGAGCTCTGCAGGGCACCCAGCGCCCCGCTCTGCTGCCCTGAGCAGCCGGTCCCATTGCACAGCCCGGGAAGAGGCTGCAGGCTGGGTTACCAGTGCCGCAGGGATCAGGTCTCACCCATCCCAGCCCCGGTTCACCACCTCTCCTCTCCCTGCTCACTCTGAAGTACGCAGTGGAGGACATAAGCGAGCAAGCAGCCCAGCAGCCCAGCCCAGGCCATGGAGCTCCCCACCTGCCCCAGCACACCCTGCAATGCCGAGAGAGCAAAGTCCACTTTTGTACAAGAAGAGCATGCAGAGAATGATTATTTAACGTCGTCTCAGCCCCTGAAGTTATTGCTGTGATGTACAACTGCCAGCACCTCCATTTGCCCACGTCTCGTAGCTAAAGGACACATCTGAGCCCCCAGCATCCCTGCAGTGTGGCCAGGAAGTGCTCGCCCCTCCCCTGCACCCAGCACAGGATGAGGTGACCCACCAGTGCCCGTTGCCCTGTACTGCAGAGGAAACATGCCTGTCCCTGTGCACCTGGGCAGGGATGCAGTGCCTGAGCTCAGGGGCTCCAGTGGACACCCACCCATGGATGCAGCCTGGATCTACATGCACTAGCCCTGCCCAGCTTCCCGTCGCTGCTGCAGCCTCACCAGAGACTCTTGGCAGTGCTCACACCCCAAGACTCAAGTCCCCCCCTGCCCAGTGGGTGACTTCAACAGCGGCTCAGAGTTTCCTCTACATCATTTTATCTTCTCCAGCCCACTCCCCCTTCTCTCCCCTTACACTCACCCAATCCACCCCAGCACACCCAGCACCTTTTCCCATCTCCAATTCCAGCACCTCCCGTTGTTTCTCCTGTCATAAGCACAACACCAACCATCTCTCACCCGCTGCCACCCCTGGGCATCCGTCCCCCAACCCTATCCTGTAGGCAGTGTGCCACAGCAAGCCCCAGGGCCAGCCAGCAGCCAGGGGACATGAGCAGGACCTGCCCTGCAGCGGTGGACCAAGACCCCTCTGGAGGGTCCCCCTTGTTCCCCTACACCACTCATCCGCATCCTCCATTAGAACATGCCTTACCAGCCCTGGATGCGTTTAATGCTGCAAGGGATGGGGTTTACCTTGAACGACTCCAGAAAGCCTCCGTGACCCCCGTTCTCCAGCTTGTCCTCCTCGGGCCCCAGCCCCAGCATGGTCTGTGTGTGCCCATGGAGCTCATCGTGGAGGTTGTCCAACAAGGCAGCCCGCGTCCGGTCCTGGGGAGTAAGATCGGGCTCAGGGCACTGGCCCATGGGACAGGGGGGCAGGAATGCTGGGCAGGAATGGCAGGAGCTGCCCTGCTGGCAGGGACACGCAGGCAGCGTTACCTCCAGCTTCGCAAACTTGTCGGACTTGCAGCAGGCGTTCTCGGCATTGATGAGCTTGGTCAGCAGGAACTCGCGGAACTCGGGGCTCTGCAGGGCAGAGAGACACAGTGGAAAATACCCCCTCCATGAGAGCCTCTGTCTCTGCAATGGAGCTGTACTAGCCCCTAACTGAGCTCACAGCACCCTGCAGCTCCTCCAGATGTGAGGGCATTGGCTCAGGGTGCGCTTCTGCACTGGCCAGCACCCACACATAGGTGATGCCACAGCACAACCCCTGACCCTACCATAAACCAGAAATCAAACCAAATGTATACACATTCCCAAAGCCATGCAGGCATGCTTGGAAACATCTCACACATACACATGTACTTCTTTTACAGCTTGGAACACGCTTCCTGCCCTGGCTCTTACCTTCTGGAATACCGGCGGGCTCGGAAGGGGCGGGCCGAAGGAGGGGACATCTTCCCGAGCCGTGACCGACACCTGCGGAGCCAAGAGAAGCGTTACTCCAGGGGATGCAGCCCCAGCACAGAGATGTCCCTCTCCTGAGGTCAGTCAGTGTGGGATGGGAAATGCTCAGCTCGGCCCAGCCCAGCACCTGAGAGCGAAGGGACACCCCAGAGCTCCTTTCCAGCCATCACTCCTGTGCTCAAGAGGGGGCCAACCACAGCCAGCTTGTTCTGTTTCCTTCCTATTCATTCTGTTTTCATTTGTGTCTCTCTCAGAAACCAGAACAGTGACAGGGTTTATGCCACCTGCCCTCGAGCGATGCATTGGACAGGTCTGAGCTGTTCTGAGGCTTATTCAAATACTGAGTAGCATCAAAAATCTTTAGCAAATGAGCATGCTACTATACATGCACATAGTTCATACACATATGTATACTCACACATTATGTGATAGTGTACACATAAATATACATATGTGTATATATGCATGTTTAATATTCACATCCATGGATTCGCATCCATGTGGGTATGATTTGGTACAGCACTGCTGGGCAGCCACCTCCTGACCTCGGCCTGAGCTGCTGGAGCAGAACCAGGCTCATGTGAGCTTCCCCCACCTTGTACGCCGTGTTTTCCGCCTCGGGGCTCTCCACCTGCACAACGATGTAGGCGTGCAAGAAGTTGGAGGCGATCATGTCTGGGACAAACGGCGTGTTCTCTTCTTGGAAGATAATTGCCACGATGTCGTTGCCAATGTGCCTCTTCCTCTGGAGCTACGCGGAAGAGGAGAACATTTGGTGGGTAAAGCCCGGCGGCGCTGCTCCCGCAGCAGCAAACACCAGTGCCGGATGCTGGTGCAAGGAAGCTCATCCCTTACTTGCTGCGTGTCTCCCTCAGTAAAAGGCAGCTTTGTAGAGACGTGAAACATTATCTCCCTGTCCCTGAACACGGTGTACACGGACTCTGCTCCCGTCTGCCCGTGGCTGACATCCAGACCTCCTCGAAAACTGGAGATGGAGAGAAAGGCAGGGAGAAACCAACAGATATTAATTGAATGCTTCACAGAGAGTGCAGCAGCTGCTGGAGTACAGGGAATAGAACCAACTGCCTCGTTTGTCTTTGTCTGGTAGTGAGCAAACGGGAGAGAACAAACTGTGCATCATGCACGGTAATGGTACATCACCACCGCTCTGCAGCCTGGGCAGCCAGCAGCTGAGGCTGACCAACAGCAGTGTCAAGCACTGCGGTGATGGGCTGCCTTCGGCCATCACCAACAGCTGGGGCTCTGCCTGTGCCGTGGCCACTGCAGCTACCAGGCTGGCATCACACCGTGACCGAGCCCATGGCACTGGACAGGGCGCGCTTCCATACAGAGCTGCCCTCATCTGCGGTGAACGCAGCCGGATTTTCTCTGCAGAAGGAATTTGCTCTCTCTTGGCAGCTCCTATTTTTTTTAACTCCCCCAGCTTTGTCAAAGAAGCCAGAGCTATATTTGCTTCTGCTTTGTACATCCCGCTCAGGGGGGAGGTGACTTCTGTTCTTGCACCGTGGATATTTTTACATATGACATGGTCTCTTGCTAAATGTTTTTGTAAAATCAGTCTTTTTATTTAACCTACCCTTTGAAGTCCTGGAGTGTTATGGTGTCTCCCAGAAAACTTAAGAAGTTCTTAAAGGCAGCACTCTCTTCATTATTGCCAAACAACTCCTCCTCTTGGGTCTACAAAACACAGAGAGCATCTTTTGAGAGTCCCACTTAATGCCTGTTTCCAGCAGCCAGTTGCTCCTCTGCCACACTACAGGTGATACAGACACAACCACGGACACCACGAACATGGGGGGTCCCTTCCAAGTGTGCCTTCTGCATTTCATCCTTACAATCAAACCTTCCAATCAGCAAAGTGCCACAGTAACAGAGAAAGGAACCATCCTGCCACAGCTCTGCTTGATGGTTTCTGCTCAGGCCACCTCTCCCTGCCTGTCCATCCCCTGACACCTCCTGCCCATTCGCAGGGTCTCCGGGGGTGCCACCAGCACCTTGTCCCAGGGTGCCACACACAGCCACAAGTTGCTCCCCAACTGGCACCATCGAGCTTGCCATGGGCTGGTCACAACCCACCCAGTCATCAAGACACCTAAAGGTGAAGCTGCTGAGAGCAGCTTCGGACCAGCAGCGAGGACCTCAGGATAACGTTCAGGAAACACCAGAATACAGATGAATCCTCCCCTGGAAAATCCACGTCTTAACCATCCCTCGCGTGCTACATTTCAAAACAACGAGACCTCAATTGTGGCCTTGAATGAGTCACCCTATCCAGAGTAAAATGTAATATGCAAAGATAATTAGAGTGCCTGTCAGAATAATCCTCGGTGAGTTATGACACACAGCTGCCTCTGTGCTCTTCATCCAGCATTCCCATCTAATGACAGCCTTTCCAGCAAAAGCATGTCTTCAGAGCCCACGGTCCTCCAAGACAAACGTAACTGTTTCACCGTCTAAACATACATCTGATTAAAATACCATCCCTGCTACAACCCATTCTCACATCCCCTGTTCCTACAGCAGCCTGTGGGCTGACTTCCGCGCTGAGGTTTCTCAGTCACATCACTTTTCAATGAGCCGGGGAAACATCTGAGCCTTAAGAAACACGTTATTGAGGACACCCGGCAGCGCAGCGTGATGCAGGCGGCAGGATTAACTCCGCTTGTGAAACACAGGCACATGTGCTCCGAGAGGATGGTGCAGGGATCCCTCACCTGCCGGAACTTCTGGTAGATCACACCGAACTTGAACGTGTTGTTGACCTCGTGTTCGTCGTAAGACACTATCATCTGGGACGCCTGTGGCAAACCAAAATGTGAGTTGTTTCATTGATGTGCCAAAGAGCACCAGAGCAGCTGCTGGATCCTGGAGGAAAGGGGAGAATTAACCCTACCCAACCTTCTCTGCTGAATATGTGATTGTCTTAGGGTAAGTGACCTCACCTTGGGGTATAGAACTGGGTTGAACTTCAGCCCAGAGGCATCGTCGCAGAAGGCCTGCAGGCAACGGGAAAGAGCAGTCAGTGCCAGATCTCCAGGTGTGGAGGAGACATCCCTGTCCTGCCACAGCAAGACTGGGAATGTCTCATAAAGGAGCCAAATCCAGCCTCCAATTGCAGGAGCTGCCCTCTTTGCATCCTCTCAGTGGGATGCACCATAGTCTGGCTAGTACCCAACTGAGGATGCAGTGAGACAACTTCCATGCGTCTCCATACGTCAAAGGTGCTGACATTTCCTCACCTCTTCCCCCACATACCAACCAGTGACCTGCCCAGAATCAGTGGGAAACCAGCAGGGACAGTGCATACCACCAGTCACCAAGTGGCTTGGTCCCGAGAGCCCAGGCGCTGCTGCCCAACAGCACCCAATGCCATCCAACACCACAGTGGCTTTGGGCTTTGCTGCAGGATTCCCAGCCCAGCCTGGCACTTTACCTTTGCAATCTGGGGGATGCTAGGGAGCTTGCTAAATCCTGCCAGGGGGATCCTTTCATGCAACGTCTTCACCTTGGACCTAGCAAAGCAGCAGAAAGGAGCAGACATCAGGGAGTATCTAAGGCAAAGGGACAAGGAGTGCAGCCCCCTACAGTGATGCTGCATGGAAAATGATGTTCTGCTGGATTTAGGGGGGCTGGTGAGTAAGTAAAGGCTCCATTTGTCTTCTCATCACTGGAGCTCTTAAAATGTTCATAGTTTGGAGGGAAGTGACACAACGGTTCAGACACACTGTGTCTTGTCAGCTTACAGCGGGACAGTGGTAGATGTGACTGGTATTATCCCAGAGAGGATTAAACCCGGAGAGGTTTACACTTGGTTTCAGCAGGTTTAGCAGCAGATCAAAGTCTCATGCTCCTTATCAGGGGTCAGGCAGTTCCCGTGTTAAAACAGTAAAAGAAGGATGCTGCTTCTTCCCATCCCACCCCATCCCAGCCCATCTCACCCCTCCCTGAGCCCCTCTCAAGCGGCAGTGGCATGCTGCCGGCCTTTACAACAGAAACAAAATGAAAGGCTCTCAAAGAGAAAATAATTTGTCAAACGAAGCATACCTGAGTATAATCCTTAGGTATTCAGTGCCATCTGCCTCCTCACACTTAATGGAAAGGATCAGATTCCCCAGGCTGCTGGCTGTACAATAAAAATTTAAATGATCCTAGAATAGAAACCATCGAAACAGCATTAGTGGGGAGCAGCTTACCCATGGCGAGGGCAGCCCTGTGCCTGGCTGGAGGTGAGGACTTCATTCCATCCCAACACCCTCTCACCCTCCTCGCCACAACCAGGGTTTCATCGCTCTGCCCGTGGACTGCAGCACTATGCCCTCAGCCTTGGTCAGGCAGAGGAAAGGGATTACAAGCCTGGCAACAAGAGGGCCATGGCTGCAACCCACCAGTCCCTGTTATCCTTGCAAAGGGGGAAGCTGCAGAATTCGCCCATTTTGCTCGCAGTTTTACATTTGCCTTTTATTCTTGGGGTTCATTTTCAGCTGACCACTTGCCCCCTGTGCCAGGGCACCCACCTTCCCCAGGAAATGCTTCCTGTAGGCTCTGGCCTCTCCTTTGCACTCCAACTTGTAGCCGTAGGTGCTGGGGCTGAGGTTCTCCTCCTCCTCCTCACAGATGCTGCTGTCGGATGAGGTCGGCGTACCAAGGTTTTCTGGGTCTTCAATCCAGTATCCCCCAAACTGGGGCAGGATGATCAGCGGGTATGGGCTGCCCTTCTCCAGGATCTGCAGGAGATGTGCCAGTGAGTGGTCGGGCAGGACTGAGGTGTGGATGTGGGGTACAGGGCTCATTGCCTCACATCCTGTCCCCACCACAACAGCTCCCAGCCCTGGCACCAAGGGGGCAAATCCAGCCCCTCTCTGAAAGCTTTTCACTCTGCCAGAAGAGGGAATGTGCCACTGAGGAAAAGCAGCAGCTGCAAAGATGGGGAAGAGGAACATGCTTTGTGCAGCTCCCCTTGGAAACGGGATTCCATCAATTCCCCTGTCATCAGCAGTTTTGGGAAGGCAATCCCCAGAAGGTGTTCAGGGCGGTTCAGGGCACCCACCTCATCAATGCTGGGGTACGGGATGTAGTCTTCCTGCAAAAGGGAATCAAAACACCGTGTATGACTATCTGTTCCCCACCAGCCATCCCTTAAGACCACATCCAGCTACTGCTTTGGTCCTTCCCATCCCCACTCCCTGCACTGAGCCCCAGGCAGTAACAGAGCTCAATGCTCCTAATGGGTGATGGACACAACCCCGGCAGCCTGGGGACACACGTGGGGACCCCTCTGTGCCCAGGTCAGCAGGAAGGCTCTGGGCAGGACAAGCCCTTCCACAGGGAGTCTCCATTACCCGTGTAAGCTCTCAGCTGTGAGGCCCAGCACAACGTTTTACACAGCTCACCGCTGAAATGCACAGGCTTGGACATAAAGCTGGATTAAGGATTTACCCGCACCACTCCCTCATCTTTGCAGCTCAATCTGTGCCTTGGCTTTAGATAACATTGAATCTTTTTTAGTCCTTTCAGTGACTGTTTTTGGTGATGCACATTAAAGCTCTGAGATAAGGGGGGGGACACTTGAAGAGACCCACGCAAAAAACAGAATTCAACCAACCTTGTGTTTTTGGCTTCCAGCCCTCTGTTCTTCAAGTTTTGGTGCCTGTTCAGAACAAAATGAATAGATTGAATAATTAAGATGTTCACAACAGCACAGACAAAACCACAAGGATATTTTGCTACACAGAAATCACTGACACGAGTGACATGAAAGGAGGGGGCTCTGCAGAGATGCCAGTGTGCCAGGATAGACCCCAGTGTAACACAGGATGTGGCAGAACAAGACCTGGGACACAGCAACACTGCACTGAAAACATCTACATAAGACCATCATTTTCCAGGCATCAAACACAACATGCACCATGCAGGGGGAGCACTGCACATCCCAGCACTGGAGGTAAACACTGCTTGCCTGCATCCCTCCTTCAGGGACAAGGCACATGCCAAGGGACACCCTGGTCCCCTGGCTGTCCTCCTTAGGCACATCCTGATGTGTTTCAGTGTGGGACAAGAGCGTGCCTTGCCCTGACCCGATGGTACAGAGATACTGCTAGACCCAGCTGTGCCCTGCACCAGAGCCTGCTGTTTGCAAAGACAGGCAGCAGCATCCCAACTTTACCAGGGAGCAATGGGACCGGCAATGGGCCTGAGCAATGGGTTTGAGAGCTTGTGCCTGGCCTGGTGACACAGGGGCCTTTCCGCAGGGCTCACAGAGCAGGAACTTCAGCAGCAACTCAGACCAGGGTATGGTTGGACAGGTGGTCCTGCACGTTCAGTGCAGGAGGTGCAGGGGGCTCTCTGCCCTGCAGCCCCTGTGGGGGGGTCCCGCATTGCTGGCATGCACACGGCTGCTCACCTGCATTTTTTCCAGCATTTCGAAGAATTCTGCAGACTGTAAAAGAGAAGAAGCAAGTCTCCTGTTCAATGCACAGACAGGGGCCAAGACAGCCCCAAGCACGTCCAGGCAGGGGCACCAGACCCCAGCCCCATACCGGCACCCTGGCCCTCAGCAGAAGTGGGAAGAAGAGATTCCATTCATAACCAATGGCTCTGCAACACCCCATCCAGCCCTGCTGCTGGGCAGGGATGGATCCCACAGCCACTCCGATGGCCATGACTGTCCACAACAGGTACCCCCAGTGCAGCCACAGGCAGCACAGGGAGTAGCAGCAACTCTGTGCCTCGGGGCTTTGGAGCCCCACAAGCATCCCAAGTGCATGAGGGCATGTGGCTCCCTTGTCTTTGGTAACACTTGGAGCAGGGGCTCAGGCACAGCTGGATGATCCTGATCCCTCGTCCGGCTTTTCCTGCTCTCAAGTACAGGCAAATAAATGATCTCGTCAAGCAGTGGCTCTGAACATTGAGGCACTCCCAGTAAACTGCTCCATGGCTTCTCTACAGCCTTGCTGCAGCCGCCTTGTCCTTCCTTCCCGCAACCTGCCCACCTCTCCTCTAACCCGTGTTTGCTCCCTGCTCATAAGATCAAGGGGCATCTGTGCTGCAGGTGATGCTGTGGTCCAGGAGAGAGAGCAGGAGCTGGATCAGGAGCTCCAACGCTGGCAGCTACCAGAAACAGTTTGCAGAAGAAAGATGAGAGATTTGGGGCAGAAAGAGCCATGGTACCAAGGAGAAAGGCTTGGGAGTGATTTTAGTGAGCTCTTAGAATAGACTGGACTTATCAAACAACAAAAAGGAGAGGAAAAAGCAAACAAAGGGGGCGATGAAGAAATGAAAATCAAAACCCAAAGGAAAACCTCAGAGAAATTTTCTTCTAACAAACACGGTGAGCAAAGGTTGGTTTTACAGCATGAGCAGCCTATGGCTGCCTCAGTGACACTGGCTGGGATGGGAAAGAGACCCTGCCAATGCAGGCGGGGACTTGCTGAGGCTCAACCCCAGCCCTGGCCACGCTTCCAGCTTCAGACTGTGTCCAGTTTCACCCACTGCACCTACAGGAGGGAGAACAAACGCTGGGCTCGGAACAGCCTGAAGCTGGAAGCACTTTAAAAAGGCTTTTCCTTATTCTGGGCTTGGTTTAGATTCCAATTCATGTCCAGGTCTCTGCGATGGACAAACACTCTGAGCAATTAAAACAGTTTCCAGGAGCCGCTCTGGCAGCAACCAGACCCAGGGAACCAAACCACACAACGCCACCGGATCCACCTGCCAAAGTTGCTCCATCAGAAGCCTGTTCATGTGCTCAGTGCAGCAGACGGCAGTCTGTGCCCTGCAGGGATTTCTGCAGCTCGGAGCCAGCTTCACTGGGCCACAGATATTTTGGTAATTATAGCAGAGACAATTACACCTTTGTGCTGCCCAGCAGGAAGCTGAAAGGTTCCAAACTGACTCTGCATCTGCTTCCTCAGGGCAATCCAAGGCAAGTTGGAGCCGACAGCAAGGAGTGGACAGCATGTCCTTCCCACCTTCAGGACAGACCTGACCAGGAGCAGGTCCAAACGATCTCAGAAATCCAAAACACTCCACTGAAATGGCACCGCTGCTTTTCCTTTCAAACTCGTGCGTCCTCACCCTCACCACTGAGCATGCTACAGGCAGCACGAGGGATGGATAGTCACATCCCGGTGCATCAGCACAGAGAAGGACACAGCTCCTCTCAGCAGAAGCTGCAGCAGAAAGTGCCGTTCCAGAGAAAGACACCCCCATAAGAAAACCCTGCACCTGTGGGATTGGCCAGGATGGAGTGCAGTGGGGCAGCGTTGCCCAGCATCCCTCCCGCGGGTCCAGCAGCACTCACCAGCAGGCCACGGAAGAAATCCATCATCTTCCCAGCATCACCACCCAGCGCAGCAGCCACAGCTACACTTATCATGGGCCCCGGCCGCCGCCATCCCTGCCTGTCCCACACCTCCTTCGTTAATGTTTCCCCAGGCCAGAGGCAGGGCTGCTGCTTTGTTGTTTCAAAGGGTGGCTCCCTGGGAGGCAAAGTGCCCGAAACAGGTTGGGCAGGAAGCGGGACAGGGTTTGCTGGGCACTGCCGGGTGCACAGCCCCGTGCTGGGATGCACAGGCCCGCAGTGGGATGCATGGGCCTGCGTTGCCCTGGCTGCAACCAGAAGCAGCCATACCCCTGCCTGCAGCGTGCCTGGGGTCTCATGCCCTCCAACACTTTCTGCAGCAGCAGCAGGGCAGGGAGCAGACCCCAGCACCAGGAGCCACCTTTGCACCCACATAGCTGGGCTCAGCCTCTGCTAAAAGGCAGAATTTCCATTTAAAACATGGTATGGGCAAAGGAGTCTCTGCTCCCTCCCATCACTCCAGGCTCTGACCCCCCTCGGGATCCCCCTCTCCTCCTCTGTAGCCCAACGAGGTGCCACAGCTCATGTCACCAGTGAACTATATCACTTCCCACCTGCCTCGTGTGCCCATGTCATACCCTAAACAGCCAAACCACCAAATGCTTTGCTAATAAACTCCTCCAACTCAGTCCTCTGTTTCCAAACCCACTTGCTCTTAACAACCATTTAACCAGGTTCTCAGATACCTCATCATCCTCACATCAACCTCATCTCCAGCTTAATGAGTGTTTTCCCGGGTGGCATCACAGCGAGCGCTCTGCAGCAACCCAGGAGGAAGAGCTACAACTGCCTTTGTCTGGAAACTGGCATCGCTGAAACGCCCCGGGTAGCTCTCACAGAAGCTGCTTTTGGTGAACCCCTGTTATTTTATCCTATTTTCCCATTCATTTCCATGTCTCAAATTGACTTTTCCTGCTGAATTCGCTCTGAAGCTCTGCCCCAGGTCACCGCCCGGCTCTGCATCGGGCTGCTGGGCGCAGGGCTGCGCGCTCCCCGCTCGCCGGAGGCTGTTTGGGTGTGATAAACACGAGCTGGGAGCTGCGGAGGTGCCCGATCAGCCGCAGCTCACCCAGGACCGGCTTCCAGGTCTAACCAGGTTATCGTGACCTTTCCCTCTCGGTTAGGGAAGATGCAGAAGCAGAGCCTGCTGCGGTGACCTCGCATGGGCACAGCAGAGAGAAAGAGCCACGTTCTGCGCCCTGCTGCCTCCAGCACGGCAAAGGGCAGCGGCGGAGCGGCCCCAGGCAGGGTGAGCGGCGAGTCAGGCGCTGCCGGCAGCTCCCTGCCTGCTGCCTCATGGTGGCTGTTAGACAGTAACAGCACCGGGGTTCTGCACCCTGCCTGGCACCGCTGCCCACAGCCGCGTCAAGCGAGCGGCGGCGCAGGATGGGGCCCAGCGACACGCAGAGCACTGATGGTGCCTGAACACGCTGCGGGCTCAGCTCCAGAACCCACACACTGCTGCTCACCCGGGAGCAGCCCGAGCCCTTGCAGCCGCTGCGATGGAAGCGCTGCTCCTCACTAGCCCGGCCGCGCAGAGCCGCAGCCCCGTGAGCATCCCCGCGCACTCACCTTCATGGTCGGCGGCGCGGTGAGGGGAGGCGACAGCGGCCGCTCCGGGACGGTCACATCCGCGCTGCTGAGCAGCTCCTGTTTCCTGAAAGAGCCAAGGCAGGCGTGTCAGCGCCCCGCGGCCCGCGGAGCGGGGCGAGAGATAAGGGCTTATCTTCCTTGGCGAAGCCGCGGGCGGGCTGCCGGGGAAGTGTAGCGTGAATCTGAGAAGGGACCAAAAGGCATCAGAAGATGATAAAAGCCACCTGAGGAGCCCCGTGTCCATTGAGGGCCGGGATGCCTCTGCCCCACTGTGCACCCGTCTCCATCCCAGAAGCCAGCCAGAGCCCAGCTGCAGGACCGGGGCACGGCGACAGTGATGCAGGTGGAGCAGGGGAGCAGGACTGGGCTGCTATGATCACCCGTTCCCACAGTGTCCTTCCGCTGGGCAGCCCCTGGCTGGGGCAGGACCTGCAGCGAACTGGCAGCCTGGATGGTGAATGAATCTCATCCGAGCCTGGATGCAGACAGCTTGGTGACACCAGCACAAACCCAGGGACACCCCAGTGCAGGTTTGGCAGGGCCCAGCCCAGAGCCCTTTTGCCAACAGTCACCTGGCACGGGCTGAATTTGGAGGCAATGAGAAGCATCAGGAGGATGTGAGACCTCAGGACAGGAGGAGCAGCACCCGTGCCATGGACCTGCCAAGAAACCCTGCACAGAATCCCCCCAAACCTCGAGAAGGCACAACGTCAGCCCTGCACTGACTGCCTGATCAGAACACCCCATCCCTTTCCCACCAACTGCTCCTCAGGCAGACACCCAAGCTGCCACTCACAGCAGAACTGCCAGACGCTGGCCTAGGAGTCAGAAGATCTGAGAGTTAATCTTGTTTCCTCTCGTCCCTGCCAGGTCAGCGTCACAGAAACCCAGCCAAAATGTCCCACTGTTTATCTCACAGTAACCAGGTCTGGTTCCCATGGCAGCCTGCCCTGGGAAGGCACTGCACAGCACAGCATGGCATGGCACGGCATGGCACAGCATGGCATGGCACGGCACACGGCAGCCTAGACCGGCTGGGGCCATCTTCAAGCACACAGCTCCTCTCAGGGGTGCACACCTGACCTCCTGTGCAGGGATGCAGCAGGGATGCTGTGGGAACTGCAGGCAAGTTTTCTACATACCATTGGTGCAACAGCAAATGCAAAACCCCACTGTCACCTCTGTGACCAAAGGGGTGGCTGTTTGGCTGCATTCCTGCTAACGAGGGGCAGAAACAGAGCTTGGGAAGAGCTGGCTGCTGTTCCTCCTGCTCTTGGTAATACATAGACTTCTCTTGCTCCTGATGAAACTTGGCTTCTTCTCCCCAGACGCATACACATGTACATACCAGCAGCCCAGAGGTAGCCCCTGCACGTTGCAGTTGCAGAAAGGCATTGCAGCCCTGCGCTCCTGCACGATCCCAGCCTGCCCTTCGCAGCACCACAGCCCACGCTGGGAATGTGGCATCTCATCCTGTAGTTGTGGGACTGACTTCATGGCAACACAGCTGAAGCCAGTGGTGCCATGTCCCTAGGGCAGCACTATCAGACCTGGGGGGCTGCCAGCTCTCAGCCCATGCTGCTGGTGTGTTGCACGCATGGAGACAGCAGCAGGGAGCTGCAGCGCCTGTGGCCAAGGGAACAGGATGCAGACAGATAGTTCTCATTATCCAACTACCAAGGAAGAAGATAATGGACTCCAGTTGCAGGCAGGGGAACACTGGCTGGATGTCATGAGGAATTCTGAATTCAAGCCTATGAATCTGTCCTGGAGGTGTAGAACCAGCCCAGGAGGGGCACAGAGGGATCGGGGATCGGCACAGCACACAGGGACCTGGCCCACAGATCCCTGGAACCCCACAGACCGAACCCTCTGTACTTGTTATTAATTGCTGGCTGCAGTTCCCATAGCCCAGGGCAGGCGCGCGGGCATTTGCTTTCCATTAATTCATCTCGCTTCAGCTCTGAGCATCTTCCAGTTTCTCAGTGCAAGAAATGAACTAAAGCAATGTGGGTCGGTGTACAGGCAATAGCAGAATTCATTCCCTGCCCCTCTGTACTGTTCATCGAGCTCCTGTCCATTCTCCTCTCCACAATTCACCATGGCTCCACTGCTGAAAAGAATGCTGAGGATGACAGATTTCCACTGTTTGCTATTTGACTTTCTGGGACACTATAGCACAGCCTGATCTGGAGCAAACCACTCATCCTCTGCTCTCCGGCTTTGAACCGTGAGCTCTGCCTGATTGCTCTAATCTGCAGAGTGGCCTCAAAGGCATAAAATGTATCAGACTTCGCAAAGATTAAAGTTACAGGGATGCACAAATAATTTGATTTATCTGTGATTTGTAGCAGGTTGCCATAGCATCATATCCTAAGTATTACAAAATCACTCACACAACTTAACAACATGTTCCTCTGTCACATGCTGATTGCTTCTTTGGGGCCAAACTGCTGGAACCGCTCCTGCAATTCCGGGGAGAGCAAAACAAACCCATTCAGCAGCCGCCGTGTGTAATTAGCCTCCATGCACTGGAAATACGTTACGTTAAACTGCAGCCACAGACTGGGATGATTCAGTCTCCTGTCAGCGCTGGGTCAAGGGCCATCAGCCTGATTCCTAAACAGGCTGCCCTCCTGGGATGCTAAATGAATCATGGGGAGGATCAGCACGTCCTTATCTGTGCGCTGGCGCGCTCACAGGCAGGGCAGTCCCTGGGGATCTCCCCTGAAGGGGCCACCAGAGCCAAGGAGGCTGCCCCACGCTGTGACCCTCTCCCGCCTGGCGCCAGGGGTACAAGTGTCCACGGAGCCCAACCCGTGGTGAGGGTCCCAGGGGTCCACACCAGCGAGGACAGGGCCAGGGGACACCACACAGCCCCCAAGGCACCAGCACCCAGCTCCCACCCACAGCAGAGCCACGGGAGCAGTCCCAGGACACTGAGATCCCCTGGAGACTGGGATGCCAGTGGTCAGGAGCCTGTGAGCATCGCTGCTTGTGCTGTGCCACAGGATGGACCCCAGGGGCTGGGACCCTTCCATGGCACAACCCCCTGCATGCCCCATGCCAGCTTTCCCAAAATGCCCACAGTCCTGCATCAGGATGGTGAACACACAGCTCGTGCCTGAGCAGCCTGGCCACAAGCACATGAGAGGGCAACTGGGGAGCAGGGAAGAGAACGCACAGCAAAGGCCATCAGGAAAAGTGTGATGAGCTGAAGCCTGGGCTTGGCACAGCACAACTCCAATAAACACCCTCTACATCCTCTCCCTGGCAGCGCTGGACACGTGGCACCAGCATCAATAACAAAGCTTACAGCACTGCACTCACTGCCTGGAGGCAGCACCCAGTGCCCGGCAGCAGCCAGGGGCCTCACCCAGCCCCAGCACCCTGAGCCCACCCTGGCCAGGGCCAGGCACCCGCACACAGGATGGGTGAGAGCATCTTCCAGCGCTGCATGGCCACATTCAGCCTCTCCAGATGCAACATGGGCTCCTTCTTTGTAATTTTGTTTCTTCATTTTTCTCATTAAGCAAATTAAGAGAGAAGGAAAAGAAAGAATTAGAATCCCACATACTTAGTAAATCTAATTAAGGAAATACCTTAATGCAGTTACGCAGGCCCAACCGCAGGGTTTCCTAATGGAGATCGTGAGATCAGCCCTGCTATCGCAGCACGGGTCCATCCCCATCCCCAAGCCATGGGGATTGCTTAGGGGGGTCCCCCCTCATTTTGAGTGCATGGGCAATGATGGGTTCCCAACACAGTGATAGCAGACAAAGTCTTTCTCTTGTCTTTAGAGCATCCCTGTTCATCCCAAGATTGCTTCCAAATTCATATCAATGTCCCCTCAGCTTTTTCAGCTGAACCTCTGCCTCCAAGTGCACTCTTCCCTCTCGCTTTCTCAGCCTAAAGCCTAATAAGGAACACCTAATGTATCCCACCTTCTTGTTTTGTTTGTCTGATTTACCAGCCAGGCTTTAAATTGACATGGTGTGTTCATATAAATCACACATGGGGAAGGGAAATGTCAGCCTATTACCTGACACAATGAGGTGTTTCACACTTAGTGATTGGCTCTACCAATCATTACACTGGGTAAATTAAACACGGAGCATTGCAGGTTACCTTTATACCTACTCTTAAATCTGCAGATGAAATTTGGTCTAAGGAGGTGCAAAACTCTTGCAGCAACAGGTTCAGCCTGTCCAGATGCTGCATCCTTAGGAAGGACAGCAAAGATTATCCTGTAAATTAACAGCCTCTATTTTTGGCCTCATTGTTTTTCTGTCCTTGATGGCCATCACCTTGCCAGCTGCTCCCTCTTTAGTTTATTTAATATTCAGTGCCCAGCATCTCAGATTTTCAGAGGAGGCTCTGCTTCTGTACTGCTGTTCACCCTCCCAGCACCCAGGTTCAGCCCCTGTGCCTGGCAGTGGTGGGAGCAGAGCTGGGGGTCCTTGTCCTCCCTCACCAGAGGCTCCTCTCCATCCTGCATCATCTCCACCCCCCTCATATTGGGACCGGGCCCCCGACCCCCAAGCCTGGGACTGGTGAAGGCAGAAGCCCTCGGCCACCTGCTCAGACTGCAAAATGAACTCATCCAAAAGTGGGGCTTTTCTGCAACAGTGACAAGGGCACCTGGCTGAGGTTGTACACTTGGAGATCTGCAGTGAGTGCCTGAGCGAAGCACCTTACTCTGACTTTGAACAGCTCTCCATCCAATCCCGGGCACTCCAGGCAGGCAAGATCTCGCTGCATCATCACTCATGCCGGGGAGGACGTCGGCAGAGGACACACTCTGCTGCAGGGCTCCCCCCAGACCCAGGTATCATCCGGCACCCAGCTGCAAAGCCCCCGCTGCGGAGCATCTTCCCTAATGAGCTGATTTACCTTGTCACATCCTGGGCTCAGGCTGGCCCTGCCCTGAAGCATAACCTTGGTGCACTGAGCCTGAGAGTCAGCAGAGAACAAGCACAGCATTTTCTGCTCTAGATTTCTTGTAATAAATCACGGTAAGTGTGAAGTGCCAGCCTGCACCTGCACGCACCCCACGGGCAGCTCCCGCGAGCGGGAACCAGGGCCCTGAGCACAGCAAGGTGACATTTCACTGCCATGAGTTCAGCTTTAATTACCCCTCTGCACAAAGAATAAACACTGCTGAGAACAGTGCAGAGTGTTCCGCACTCGTGCAGGCAGCACTGCCTGTGCTGGGTCCCTGCGCATTGCCTGTCCTGGGCAGGGTACAGCAAGGGGCCCGCTCCTGCTCTGCCAGCACCTCTACAGGCACCGTGTTCTTTCCAATCAGCCAAGGGCTTCCCACTTGGTCTGGCTGGGAAAGCAGGCTCCATGTGCAAATAATGGTGGAAAGAGGATTTTATCAGTTACAAATTTTGCTATCTGCTATCACTCACAGGAGCAGAAAGCAGTGATTTCCCGCACCCGTTGGGTACATCAGCCCAGGCACTCATGGACTTAAGAGCAGAAGGCTCGTCTGAGCCAATTCCTGGCAAAGAGGAGCCCGTGAGCCCTGGGCAGCCGTTCCTGAGCTGATTCAGTAATCTGCAAATTGCAGAGAACAGCTCCCAGAAACCAGCGTCTCTCCAACTGCCGACAGAACCAATGCCAATGGGCAAAGGGATGCGGTCCCAGCCTGGGGCAGGAGGGGAGAGACCCAAACCACGCAGGATGCTGCTCTGGTGAACGTCCCATTGAAACAACTGGGGATTAAAACTGCCTTCAGCAGCACAAAGGTTTTCTCAAGGACACAGATCACCTGTGGGCAGCCCCGAACCAACCCATAAACCACCAGCACTGAGTGGAGACATTTCCCATGTTCCCAGCCATCTACACCATAGCTGAGACTGATGAGCAAATGGAGGGGTGTACCCACCCTGGGGCACCTACCCACCGGCTGTACCCTGCCAGAGAACAGCCACTGTAGCATCCCCTCACTTACACGTGGGACATCCAGGAAAATGGATCTAGATAAAAACACCCATATCCAAACCCTGGATCTCTGGAGTGGGACAGAAGCATCGCCCCAGCACAGCGAGGGGAGCACAGTGAGGGCGAGCTGTTGGGCTGCTTTTTGCTGGGTTGCTAACAAGGAAGGGACACGGGCCACCAGAGACTCTGCAGCTGCCACCAATCATGCCAGGCTTGCATATGGCTCGTGTAAAGCAAAACTCAATTGAAAACACAGAACAAAGGCTGAATGTAGGAGGAAAAAAGAAAATAGGAGCAGGTGGAGGAACAGAGTCCCTTTCGACGATGCCGCTAGCAGTCCCTTCCTTTTCCTGAAGATTATGTCACTTTGATGGCCCTGGAAGCTTGCATAAGGCAAAGCAACCACCGTAAAGCGCTGACTGAATTCTTGCAGTCACTCCCACGAAGGCTCCTCAGTCCACAGCAGAAGAAAACCCCTCCTCAGGGTCTTGTTCTCCCATGAGATGTCTGTGTGACTCTTCTCGCACTGAACAAACCCCACAGCAAAAGCTACACTGAGAGAGCTCGTGCTCAACGTGATGGTGGGGGAAACAACCCAACAGACCCAGACTCACACATTGGCCAGATTTCTGTAAGAGTTCAGAGCCAGATTTTCTCTCAGCCCTCGAGTGTCATGCTGAGCTCATTCATGGAAAGCTGGTACCCAGGGGAAAGCTGACTGGGAAAAGCCTCACTCGGTGTGACTGGTAAAGCCCTCTCCTTCCTTCCCTGCCATGCTCTGGGGCAAATGCAGGATGGCAAATGAGTTCCAGGGGGGACAATATCTGAAGGAGCATCTGGGCCCTGCTGACAGCACTGACCTTATTGGTGCTAAGACACACCCTACACGCAGCACGGGGAAGCAGGAGAAGAGGCTCCAGACAACAGAGCACAGGGGCATCAGGGGGACTCTGGCCACCCTGCAACCAACCAGCCCCTCCAAAACTTGCTGGCCCATAGCCTGAGCTCATGGCCTATGGGCAGAGCTATGGCAGGGATGGGCCTGGGCTACTCAAGACAAAACCCAAGGGGCAACAGACAAGAACGGCCAAGCCCCAACGCAGCTCTTGTACCCACATCCCGCCAGCTGAGCATAGCCCAGCTCAGGTGAGCATCCACCTCTGGGTGCCAAGAGGGCAAGGGGCTCCAACGGGTCAGCTTTAATGATCCACCCAAAACCTCAGCAAAGGAGGAGAAAATATCCCAAACCAGCAGCAGCAGCAGCAGCACATGAACTACAGGGGAAGGCCATGGCTAAGTCATAAAAGCATCATTAAAATCCTGCCCTCAAGGGCACCTGTTGTCCAAGGCAGCAGCACTGAAAAATGGGGCATGAAAAACAGGGGTATGGACTCTGTGCTCCAGATCTGTGGGTGGGCAAAGAGCTACAGCTTCATCCCAGTTGTCTTACTCTGGGTTTTTTTCAGGCTCCTAGATAAGGAGATGGCGAGATACTTTACAATAAAGATTCCGAGTAATCAATTCTCCATTCATATGGCTGTGGTACAAAATCACAAATGGAACCAAAAAAAACCAGCCAGAAAAACACAGAAAAAACCCTCCATCTGCAGCAGAGCCCACGACGCTTCCCCCCGGCTCAGCAGTACACACACTGCCGAGGTCTGGACACACAATTCCGACTATTTTTAACAGCAAAGTTGCCAAAGCAGCACAGTCCTGGAGGAGAGAGAACTCCGTGACCGGGGACGTGCAGCACAAACCTGAGCGGGGCGAATCTCGGCAGCGCGCAGCAGCTCGGGCGCTGGGGAAAGCGGCGCAGATGCCCGCGGCGCACCATGGCCAGCAGGCCCCTTCCTCCCAGCGTAAACTTGAACACCGAGTACAACCCGCGGCTTAGTCAATGAAAGACGAAACCATCCGTCAGCTGCTCCCGGCTGCTGCGACGAGTTCAAGCGGTTCCAGAGCCCCGGCGGAGCGCGGTCCCGCTCCTTGCCCCGCGGGCTGAGGCGGATGTTGGGGCTCACCCCGCTGGGGACGGCGGGAGAGCGGCCCCTGCTCCCCCTCTCACGCCACCACCCCCAGGGCGAACACACACAGACCCCGGTAGCAGATCCCGGTGATCCCCGCGCCTGCGGTCCAGCCCCAGGAGAGCGCTGCCCGCACACACACGACCCCCAGCTGCATCTCACACCGGAGCCCCCTCCCCGGGGCACCCTTGTCCCCCGCCGCCGAGCCCCCCGAAGCGCACCGCTCGTCACCTCTTCTCCTTGCTCTGCTTGCGGGACCGGTGCAGCAGCCCGATGAGCACCACGGCCGCCCGCACGCCGGCCCGACGTGCGGGCATCCTCCCGGCCGGCCGGGACACGGACATTGCTGCCGCCGCCCGAGCTCCGGCCCTCTCCGCGGCACCTGCGGGGGCAGCAGCGCGTCCGCGCCCGCCTCCGCGCCCGCGCCGCCCTGCGCGCTCCCCGGCGGCGGCAGCGTGTGTGTGTGCGGGACCGCGACCGCGCTCCGTGAGCCCGCAGCCAGACCGGGACCGCGGGAAGAGCCGCGTCTGAGCACGCCAACACCGGGGTTTTCAGCGGGGGAAGTTACATTACAGCCCCTCAAAACCTGCACGGGGGAAAGGAGGCGTTCCTGCCTTGCAAGTGCTTCCCTCTGCCTTTTTCTGACATTCCGAACCTTCCCCGAACGGGATAACACGGGGCTGATCCGAGCCCAGTGACTGCCGCGCCTGCGCCAGGGCTCAGCATCTCTCTCTTCCTCCCCCGGAGCAGAGCTACATGAACCAGGACTGAGCAGCCCTTCCCGGAGCAGAGCTGCATGGACCAGGGCTGAGCATCACTCCCCGGAGCAAAGCTGCATGGATCAGGGCTGAGCATCACTCCCCGGAGCAGAGCTGCACAGAGCCAGGCCCGGAAGCAGCGTGGCAGCAGAAGCCCTTCAGCTTGCCTCCTGCACCAGGGAGCCAGCACACAGCTTGTTCCAGGAAAGACATATATATTTTTAAATGAAGTAAACTGTATGTGATCTACTTCCCAACCTCAGCACCTTCCCCTGGAAGTCTGTGTTGCCATGGCGATGAAACACCCGGGCCTCCCTGTCCGTCCCCCCCATCTCACCTTCCTTCTCTGTGAATTTAATTTTCACAGGAATTAGACACAGGACCAGCTACAGCGTTTTGAGCATGCTCCTCAGTGGAGGGATGAAAACACAGCCCATGCTGTAGGCATCTAGGAGAACATGCAGGCACAGCTCCAGCCCTGAACAGGACTGAACCACCAGTACCCGCAGCAAACCCAGCGGAGCTCCATACCCTGCAGTCACCATAATCCCACTGCAACATGGGGTCAAGCCCAGGAAAACATCCCCCTTGGACGTGCTCTAACCAGCCTGGCCCCAAAGCAGGGAGCTCACCTCCCTGCTGCATGGGAGGACCCCCAGCGCAGCATAGGAGGGACCCTGCCACAAATGGGCAGTGGGCTTGGGGGCACATAGGTCTGGGGGGCACACAGGTCTGGGGGGCACGTGACCATGGCCACCCACCCATAGCACCAACCACAGCTACCCCACCACGAGCATCCCACCCCCTTGGGACATCCTCCTGCAGCAGCTCCTGGGCAAGATGGGGAGAACAGCTCCCGTTCCTTGCCCACAAGGTCACACACAACACAACATCCCCATGGTCTCACAAGGCCCTGGAGCAGGAGGTGCTTGGAAAGCCCTTTCTGGGGCAGTCAATCATTAACAGCACTGGGGCTTTCCTGTAATGAATGTGTTTGCTCGGGAGCCAGGGAGCACATCTGGCAGCCACTTTCGCTGCCACCCCTCCACACCGTGCTTAAGGTGACCAATGTGACTGTAGCTCCAGCCTTTCCTATCTAAATGTTTCAGCACAATCTCTAATCAGGCATATCCTTTAATTCAACAAAACCTCATCATCCCCGTAATCTCTTCCTGCCTTCTACTAAAAGCCAGATAAAAATATGAACAGTGTTATTTTTGTCAAGATACCACATTAATTCAGCCCAGGAGGACCTGACCACACCATTCACACTGACCTACACAGCACACAAACAGCCCTTCAGAGAGTCAAGATCTCAACTTCAATCCAAGCCCAGTGTTCCTGTATTCCAGCAGATCTCATGGGTCCCCGGGGAGGCTGGAGCAGCAGCAGGGCCTCAGCACAGGGATCCCAGCCCAAATCCCCACATCCCCATGAGGAAAAGCCCAAACAAAACACCCCAAAACACATTTTCTCCCTCCTTGGTGCAACATTGGTTGATGCTAAACCACGCGCGGTAGGTGAGAGAACCTGTGTGGGGAGAGGAAAGACTCCTGCTCACTGCAGTGCCACCTTCACCCTCCCTGGTGGGAAGGGAGAGTGCTCAGCTCACACTGCGGAGCCTCCTCATGAAGTTTCTGTTGGCCCAACACATCTGCTCTTGCAGGAGACACCAACTGCTTCCTCTGGAGCAGAAGTCATTGGAATGACAGATTTCCAGGCATTGCAAAACAGAAAAGAAAGAGATGACAGCTCCTCTCCCCCCAAATCACAGCAATTCCGCAGCACCTCATTAGCTGCTGGTTAATGGAGGGGGAGGGGGTTTAATTTTAAACCTTTTACCTCTCGCATTAAACAGGCAGCTTTGAATTTCATTGAGTCTCTCTCCCTGGAGACATTTTCCACTGTCTCTTTTCCCCTTTTCCAGACAAGTTAAGTATTAATCTCCTCCTGGTTTATGCTGAAGTGGCTTTGTATTGATTTTTAAAGATGTTCAATTCTCTCATATTTGGAAATAGAGAATCACTCTGAGCAGACACACTCAGCCACGTCTTCTCCATCCAAACAGGGCAAGCAAGCCCGCCAGAAATCAATTTCTGCTGACTTGCAATTTACAGGACAAGGGCAAGACAAGCAATGGTGAGGGGCTGTGGGCCTTCCTGGGGGTCAGGATGCTCAGGCACTGGACACGCAGGTGAGGGGGAGCCAGGTACCTCGTCCTCCCTAAGACATCGCTGGTGGCTGCGGTGGGGCCCTGAAGAAGCTGCCCTCTATTTCCTGTGTTCTGCTACCTGATAAATGCTCCAGGACAGCCTGGGGCAGGACACCAGGGATGCTCCAAGAGGCAGAGGAGGCAGCAGGACTGGTGCATATGAACAGTCCCAGCCCCTGCCTGCCTTCCCTAGCCCTGCTGCACTCCCCTCTCACATCCGGTGGGTCCCTCCCTTGCAAAGGGACAGCAGCTCACAGTGCACACAGTGACCAGCTCTGATCATCAACACGAGGAGCAGAAGCAGGGTGAGCACAGCGAGCTGGGAGCACAGGGACCTGCTCTGCATGGCCAGAGCGGCTGCTGGGGCATCCTCACCCAGGAGCAGAGCCAGGTCTCCTTGGCTCCAGCAGCACATCAGCCATGATGTTGGTTCCCAATCCAGCCTTGACTCTCTCTGACAGGATCCCATCAAACCAGTCCCAGTGAGGAGCAGGTTGGGTCAGCTCTGAAGAGGTCCCTGGAGCACTGCCAGCTCCCCATCCATGGAAGGTTTCTGAGCTCAGCTGGAGGGAGCTCCAGCCCTCTCTGTGATGGAGCCTGGACCAGAGACCCGTGAGCTCCCTCCATCCTCCACCAGCCTTGCTGGGCTCCTCCAAGTCTCCGTCCTTCCTTTAACAAAACAATCAGTGTTAGATCAGCCACTCTGCAGTGCCTGAATAACCTCCAAGTCCAGCAGCTGCCCCTGTTGCATGAAGAAATAAATCTCTCCTCAAAAACATCCTGACATTTCTGCTTCAGAGGAGACAGGTTTGCAGCGAGCGAGGAAGCCGGGCCGGGGAGTGCTCAGGTCAGAATAATCACACGCTGTGATTAGCAGATCATGGGTGGCTCGCTCATTTACACAAAGCCTGGCATTTTCTTCTGGACACTCTGCTAAGAAAGAAGGATGTGAAAATACCAGATTGTGATGAGGTCAAGAACCTCCCGTGAATAAGTGATGCTACTAATATTGCTATGAAGCCATGTATTTATGGACCAGCTTTGGCTTTTGTGTCAGTGCTGCAGTGAGACCAAACCCCTCATCACGAAGCAGCCCATTGACGTTCCTGAGCCGCTCACGGGTGTGTTTCACCCCATGGCCCCTTCGCTCCCACCTGAGCTGTGGGCACAGCCCAGCCCGGCTCTGGTGACTCAGGGCTTCTCTGGCCAGAGCCGTGGCACTAAACACATCCCTGGGGCGCTCTGTGCCTCCCATCACAAGAGGTATTTCTGGTTCATGAGGGGCAGGGCCAGAAATATATGAGCTATGCCAGGCATGTGCCACATGGGCTGCAGGCCTGGCTAGACTGGCTCCAGAGTGGCTGACCCACAGTGGCCAATGGGGCATCAAGAGCTCTGCCCAGGGACCCTTCCCCATCACCCCAGCAATCACCCAGAGCCCCCCATGGTGCTTCCCCCACCCCAGAGGGATGTGGCTGGGCACCAGCACTCACAGTGCCGAGGGGAGAGCTCAGACCAGGAGCTAGGGGGAAACAAGAGGAGCCAAAGCAACGCAGACCGAAAGCCAGGAATAGCAACCGGCTCCCTGCAAAGGAGCAGTCACGTTCTGATTTCCCTGGCAGAGGAAGAAAAGGATTTGAGAGCTTGCAAAACTAGAGAGAAAGCGATTAGAGCATTCCAAACAGCGCTGCAGGAGGAGGATAAGAGTGCATCCATCCAGTTTTAAGAGAAGTATCACAAGAACTAGAGCTTTAGATTGTGTTACATCCAGCCCCGAGTAATCTGATTAGAGATTTATTTTATGGCTTCAATCAGAAAGACACAGAGGAAATACCAAGAAAGCACAAAGCAGCTGCTGCATGCAGGCAGTGCAGAGATAGAACACAGCAAGCTTTATTTCTCCTGAAACTATGTGAGATGGGCACAACACACCCCCAGCAACCTCAGCACCTTGTCAATTCAGGGTCATCAGAAGAGAGACTGACGTGTGCCAAAGTGTGGGGCAGACCCAGCTTTCCTACTGTGCCGCAGTGCCCAAACCCTGCAGCTCCTTGCCATCCAGTACAGGAGACACTCAGGAATACAGGACTGATACAGGCAAAAGAAATTTATCTGGGAGCCAGCGCAATGGGTTTGTCCCTCATTCAGAGCCCATCACAAGCACAGATGAGCATTGACCCTTTGCCTGACCTGGGGCCGAGAGTGGTCCATGATGTGTCATCTCCTCAGTGCAATCATCAGCCTTCCCAGGAAATGAGCAGGGAAAGCAATCAAAGCCACACGGAAAGAACAAAAACTCATTACAAGTGAATGATCTCCTGCTGCAGAAGGAAGCCAAGGCTCAGGCAGGTATTGCCAGCCATTAAAAACGAGCTGGCCCCACACGAGAGCAGCAGCAGGGTCTGATGGTCAGAGATGCTGCAGATTGCCCTGGTTTATGAGCCCCTCTGGAGGGAAATGCGAGTGATTTTCCCACTATGGTGCCCATGGATGAAGCGAAGCAGTAACATCACCACCAGAGCTGAGATCCTGAGGCAGAACCTGATGGTATCTGCGGTCCCTGTGGCACATGCTGTGGTCAGTGGCCTCCTGTCTCATCCCACCGGTGTGGAAAACAGCGCCTTGAACACCAGCAGCATCCCTGCACATCCCTGCCCCCCCCAAAACCACACAGAGATCAGTGAGTATTGCCCCCACAAAGCCTCGGCCAGTAGCAGCCTGATTGCAGAGCAGAGCTATGGTCCGTGTTAGCACAGCGATAAAACATGAACTTGGATTATCACACTGTGATTCAACTTTGAGCATAAAACCCTGCAAGCGGAGGTCACGGCATGGCTGTCCTCCAGAAGGTGACCCACTGCAGAGCACCAGTGAACGTACGGCTGGGCCACAGGACCTGCTCACACTGCGGTCACCCCCTGCTCCTTCTGTTCCCCTGAGCACTGAGAGAAGGAGGCAGCAAACGTTTGGTACCAAGCAGTGCTGGTGGGAGGGCAACCGAGTGGCTGTTTGCTCAAGCACGAGAGCTTCTTATCAAGGCTGTGTCCCTCTGGAGGCTGCTCTTAGAAAGCGCCTTCCCATCACATGCACCTGGGACTTCAATACAGAAATCATGTTTTGGTGCCGAGCACATGATTTTGGTGCCCCTTCAGCACCAGCAGCCAGAGTAAGGCAGTGCTGAGTTAAGCAGAGCGGTGCTGAACAGAGCCAAGTAGTGCTGGCCCTGGCTCCTCAGCACATTGTGGGCCAGCAGGTACTGTAATAAACCAAAGCCAAGAGGAAAATGGTAGCCCAGACAGATGGAGTGAGAAGCCAAAGGCCAGGCAGTTAGTCAGTGGCAGAGGAGAAGGCAGACTTGCGTCAGCCTTGGGTGCAGCATCAGCCCCTGCCTGGTTTGCTCCCTTGTGTGAGTGTATAATCTCTGATGGTTAAACACAGCACCAGGCAGTCACGCCTGTGACAGCAGCATAATTACACGGAAATTGTCTTCTTGATAATTTGGGGTGTTTTTCCCTGTAAACGCAGAGTTTCTGAAGAGATGAGCTCTGAGATTACAGCATTAAATTAAATTAGATCAAATCAGCAGAGGAAATAAGTCTTTACAGCATGAGCAGATCTCTGAATTTTACTAACAAATCAGTGACCTAAATGCCATCATTTATCATTAACATCACTAATAAGGCCAGATCCAGGATGCACAGCAAACCAACATCAGCCACACGCTCCCAGCGCCACCAGCACCCTGCTTAGCCCTGGACCTTCCCCAGCTCCCCTTGCAGAACGACCACCATCCCCGAAGCCATTATTCCAATCAACCACCACCAGCATCCAGCCATGGAAAAATCTCATGCTGTCTCTGGGCCTTGATTTCCCTCAGTGCTGGGGTGTTCTGGTGACAGGAGGGATTGTCTCTGCCACTGCATCAATCTGTGCTAAATGGGGAGAAACCCTTCCTGGCTCCAGAAACCTGGCGGGAGATCAGCGCCTTGCTGTGCTGCAAGGGGTGGTCATCGGTTCATACACACATACAACCTGTGCCACGAGGGCAGCAGCTGGACCAGCACCTCCCAGATGCTGCCCCAGGAGATGCTGCCGTTTCCATTACCCATCTCCCTCAGACACTGTTTGATGTGAAAGCGTTAAGAGACATATAATTTGTGGAGCTAAAACACAGGTATTATCTCAGTGACATCCCAACAATAGGGAATATGCCGAAGTCAATCACATTCAGCAATGGGTTTCTGTGGCTCTACGGCTTTTTCCTTGCCTCTTGCTTTGGATAGAGGGAAAATGATGCAGTTGTTACCTGGAAATCCACCCCAACATCTCCCTTGTTAAATCACTTCACACTGTGCAACCTCATCAATGAGCAGAAACATGAGACCTGCTCTGTACTGGTGCCACATGCGCACTGCCAGCACCACAACAGGGTCTCTGGATGGCTGTTTGTCCTCTCCAGGAGGAGACGTGCCTGGAACAGCCGGGAGAGCCCCGCTCACAGCAGCACCTTCTGTGTGTGCAGCCTGCAGCCACTGTGACCACACCAGCCACGTGGGCAGTGGTATAAGCACAGGCACAAGGAAAACTCTCCCACAGCCTGGGCGGCAGGGAGCCCATGAGGGGATCAGCACCTTGGATGAAAGGACATGCCCTGTTTCCCCATGTTCCCCGGTGCACTGGCCCTCCCAGGAAGTGGACACAGACCTCTGATCTGATCCTGTACTTCCCACCATCACAGTCTTACTCTCCTGCCTGTCAGCACACCGCCTGCCCTGGAGCTTAACATGCAAGTGAAAAGCAAATCTTTCAGCTAACAAAGCTGCATTTAGGTTCTGCAGCTCTAGTGAGGACCTGATGGAAGTTCTTGAACCACTCCCCAGTCCCTGGTTCACCCTCACGTGAGCACCAAGCTCAAAATTGGAGAGGCTTAACACCGGACGGCTTGTAGGAGGAAGGAGCTATCGCAGTCCCTGGTGTGACACCGGTAGCATTCGAGAGGAAAGAGAGAAACGGTGTCTGAAAGGAGTGACCTCTGAGTCTTCACAAAGACTTCATAGAATCACAGAATAGTTTGGGTTGGAAAGGACCTTAGGATCAAGTTCCAACCTCCCTGCCATGGGCAGGGACACCTCCCACTAAACCATGCCACCCAAGGCTCTGTCCAACCTGGCCTTGAACACCAC
>WYDI02037745.1:85013-120650 GCA_009867235.2 Psittacus erithacus | reverse complement strand
GGCTTGGAGCAAGCTGCTCCAGTGGAAGGTGTCCCTGCCCATGGCAGGGGTTGGAGCTGGAGGAGCTTTAAGGTCCCGTTCGGCTCAAACCAGGCTGGGATTTGATGATTTGGCTTTGCAGAGATCTCTCAAGGTGAAACTGCTTTAGGGACAGGGATGCAATGAGATCGATTCCCAGTGGAGCCATTGGGACTGTCCACATGAACTGAGCGCAAGCCTCTTGGCGGTGCTGGGTTTTGGGACCTGATCTCCAGACATCTGTGAGAGCTCAGTCTGGACATGTGCAGAGATAGATTGGAGCATGAATCTTTACCTTGTAACCTCCCGGCCTCCCTCGTCACACCCTTGGTGCTCAGACTGTGCCATGTGAGCCCACGTTTTCCATTGGATTGCGGAGCCTGTAGGGCTGTTTGTACAAGGTTGGCTGGTGGGGATGTTATAGCAGATTACAAATCAAAAGGGAAGGAATTTGCTCCAGAAAACGCAATGGCAGTGATGGCTCCCACTGAAGCCTTCCTCAGACATAATTAAACAAAGCTTCATATTAGGAAAGTGCTTGTACTTGCTAGCTCCCCTAGGCTGAACTGGCTCTTCTTTCCCTATCTGTTAACTCCTTTCCGGCACAATCTGTGCACAAACACCCACTGAATCCCCCCCACTCACCCCAGCAAACCAAAGCAAGCAAAATGGGAGCAGTACCAGTTAATGCAAGCCCACGGGAGCCTGAAATAGCAGCTTTCAGGCCACTTTCAGCTCTGTGACACTGGGAAAGCAACAGCAGCAATGGCCATTTCAGCCACCACCGATGGCTAAAACATAGGAGACACTCAATGCCAAAAGCCTGTCTCTCTGTAGTCCACAGAGAGCAGCCAGGACATGAACAATTAGGTGTAAAAGTCACATTTTCCAGCTTCCAGTTAGTTTCTCTCTGCAGTTCCACTTTTTCCCCCCATTAAATGGGAGCAGTAACTCATTGCTCCATCAAGCTGTAGTCCCTGGGACCTGCAAGCACGCTCTCAAGGGGAAAGCAGAAGCTTCAGGCAAAGCGTTGCTGTTGTGAGAGACAAAGGAGCACTGGGGGATGGTTTCTGAATGCCATGGGCTCTGCTGGTGGATGGGATGCTCAGCATCCGCACATGGCTGAGAGGGAACACAAGTTGGGAGAGAACACCGCGTCTCAAAGCCACCCTGCAGCCATCACTTGAGGGCTGTCAGAGAAGCTCTAAGGGCCTCCCATTTCCCCCACCAACCTGCAAAGCCTGGGGCAAAAAGAGTGAAAGGTGGAGGGGGGTTGGAACTGGATGATCTTAAGGTTCTTTCCAACCCTTACTATCCTATGAGTCTATGGTATGGAAGATCAATAAGACTACAGCATTTACAAAGGAAGAGCAGGAACCAGCGTAGCCCTGGAGCACTGAGATAAGTTGGCAGACAGTGAGAGAAAAGCTCTTTTTCCTCCTAAAACACCCTTTTCTGTAACATTTATCTGAAAAGTGCTTATTATTGAGTGAATTTTACCTTCTTGCCAGTGTTCCTCACTGGTGATGGATCTGGTACCATCAGGGCATGCATAAGATTGCTGTGGTGTAGACTAGGACTGAGAGTGGGTGAATTAAGCAGCAGCTGGCTGCAAACGTGAAGCCCAAATAGGATCCAGGTTCCTGCTGGAGCTTGTGAAGGGGTTTGGGTTATGTGACATGTATGGATTAACCCTGATAACCCCAGGGAGGCTTGGTCTGGTCATGCGATCCCAGCTGAGCCCGTGCATCCCTAGTTGTGTCCCCACGGAGGGAGAGGCAGGCTGCAGGTCCGGTCACTGGTACCTGACAACAGAGCAGAGGCAAGTCCTTAATTCATCACAGGCTTGTCCAGGTCCTTGGAGCTGGTGAGCAAACTACAGCCCCTTCTGCATTCATTGTGTCACGGGGGTGATGTGGCCTCAGAGCCACAGAGAAAATGGGGACATTTCCCCTTTTCAACGGTGCCATGGTCTCACTGTGAGGTCTGGGGCCAACCGTGTAACCTCTCTGTGACTCTATTTACCAGTCTACACACACCACCGAGCACAGCATTTACCTCATCAGGGGTTGAGAGGCTTAATTATCCCCAGACGGATGGATGCTGCATAAGCGCAAAGTGCTACGATGACTCAATCTTCCTGGAGGTGCCTCTAATATCTCCGATGAGTTTGTTTATCCCTCACATTCTGTACCATGGGCATGACAAAGCTTACAAGGAGCATGTTTAAGCAGGGGCACGGATGCCGTGCCAGATACCTCCAGGTCAGAGGGAAACAGATGATGGAAAACCAATTAATTTTTTACAGCAAGAGAAATAGCTACAGGATTAAGAAACATTAATTATTTATGGAACTGCTGCCTTTGCAGGAGAAAAAGAGGAGTTTACACATATCTATATCTATAAAAGAATCACTCATTGTACACAATAGGGTAATAACTAACTTGGGTAATCTGAGCTCCTGTTTTGACACTGCTCTTTTCTCGGAGGTCAATTAAAAGAATAAGAGGGAAAATACTTCAGGAAGAAGAAAACTATCCCAGTAATGTCATGGATTTGAGTTACTGAATACTTAGCCCCTGGTGCATGCAGGCCTGGTTCTATCACCCCACCATTGCCATCACTGTGTGTGTAAAGCGCATTGATTTTTGCCGTGGAGCTGAGATGCAGGCGAGCTCCAAGCATCAGTGATGGGGAAAAGCTACAGCAGCTTAGCAAACCATCACCAGCGAGCTGGCAATGCCCTAAAGCTCAATAATTCAGCCCTGCAAACCCCTGATCACCTCTGCATGTACCTGGAGATGCTGCTGGTGTCTCCTATAGACCTGTGTTCTGGTTCCTGATGCACACAAGGTCTCACCACTGGGCAGGAACTAGCATTTTTCATGCGCTTTGATTGTGGGAAGCTTACATTTAGCTTCAACGTCCTTGAGGTGCACCTTATGTCCCTCACATGCATGCATGCACGTGCACACACTGCACTGGTGCTCAGAACAAGGGCACTCAAACAAAACAAATGTTTCCTGTTTTGCCTGGAAAGCAGAAAAAACCCCAATGAACAAACCTGAGCAGGCAGAGAGGCTGGGAATGGAGCACTGTAACTGAATGAGGCTTCAGCTGGAGCTGTGGAGGACACCAAGGCTCTTGCTGTGGGAGCAATGGGACCTCCTGGTCCCCTGTATGATGCTTTGCGAATCCTGAGCTTACAGCCCTTGTCTCTCATCCCGCAGGGGTTAAGGTTCAGGGTCATCAAATGAGTCCTGTGTAAGCATTTGGGTCAGGATTTGGTCCTTTGGGATTTGGCTGGTGTCCTTGTCCCTGGGATATCTAGCTGCAACCCTCCAAAGCCAAACTCAGAAGGACATGAAAAGCAGAACATGTTTTGGTGCAGCTTCACACTGGGGTTTGCCAGGTGCATGCGTGCCCAGGGAACAAGGTGACCTCCAAGCTCCATCAGTGGTGGAGCATTTCCCATGAACAGCCCTGTCCAGAGGAGGCAGAGCAGCAGAGCCAAGTTGGGGCTGTCGCGGCAGCGACTGGAACAAGACAGGAGCGAGCAGCAAGCCCATACAGGCCTCCAGCGAGCGCACCCAGGCACATTTCATCTGCAGAGGGGCCCTCACCCATTGGGGCCTCCCAGGGGATGTGGCAAGATGTCTTTTATCCAGGTGGCTGGTGGATTTGGAGGCTTTTCCCCACTGGGATGGAAGTGATGCCCCGATGAGAAATTGCAGCTCCATCACTTAAAGCTGGGCCTGAACTTAACCCTTGGGTCTAAACACCTTGGGAAGTGAAAAGGGATGCCTTGCAACATGTGCAGCCCAGGAGTTTGATTGGCAATGGTATTCCAGAGCTGGGTCCATTGAGTCCCAACACCCGCCGGCATTGCACGGCCAGCACAGCTCTGGTTTTACCCCCAGCCCTTGGGACCAGGCTCCACTGCTTCTGGCTGCAAGTTCCTCCTTGGTTTAGGAGGCTCTTGGGGCACAGCCTGATCTGGAATGGTTGCTGGGCCCCAGTGTGTTGCTTACTCAGCCTCCAATAGCCAGACTAAGGTTACCAGTTTGGCTCAAACAGCGGGTCAACGGGGGGGATTTTGCATGGCTGCATCCCATGAGAGGATAGTCCATTGGCCAAGTTCAATAGCCAAGGCTTATAGACTAGTAATTGAATAGCAGAGAACTCTTTTCTACTGCAAGACAGGAAAGCTTCCACATTTCCTTGTCCGGGCACCCAATGGGGCCACTTGAGCAAGCTCAGTGCTCAAAAGAGCTCAGGTCTCAGCTGAGACCCATTTGCTATATTTTCAACCCCAAACCCCAACCTCTGCATCCTCCCTCACTTGTCAACCTCCCTGTCCTCAGCCCTGGCCACCCCCCTTTGCCATGGGGTCTACTGTTCTTCTACTGCCTAAACGGGCTTAACCGATTCTCCCATTGACCCCAATTATTTTTTGGCACATCAGTGGTTTTTAACAGGGCCATTTAATCCAAAAGCCACACAACCACTTGTGCAGTCACGTCAGTCATTATCAATACACAACATCAGCAATTATAAACCCAGGCACTATAATTGTGCACTTTCCCCTTGTGATTTGAAGTGGTAAAGAACAACTGGGTTTGCTTGTCCAAGCCCACAGCACCTCCAGTTGCTGATGCTGAGGGTGAAGGTTTGGAGCAAAGCTAAACACTTTGGCTAACTTAGGAACAAACCTGACTCCTGCGTTTGATGCCCCATTCTGCCACTCCCTTTGGAAACCAGGCCCACATTTTGGCATGGTGCCTATGACCACAGGAGCTTAGGGTTTCTTTCCTCTCCAATCAGGATGTGCAAAAGCCAACGAAATGCCCTGAAACTCTTAATGTGTGTTTTTGGAGCCACACAGAGATGGTTTGGTTTGAACTTGGTTCAAGTTAGTGGCAAAGTTGCCAGGAGGGGTGGAGTGGGAGAAGATAAAACAGGAGGAATTTCCTATGGCTTTTCTCCACGAGTCTTCCTATCTCCGTCTTCATTTCCCTAGCAATGATGCAGCAACAGAGGTTTTCATGTGAGGGTTTTTGAGCACGCAAGTCCCTGAGGCCACCCGCCTGTCACCATCCCTTGAACCTGGTCTTTGCGATTCATAGCACAAAGTCTTGCAGCAAGGAACGACGTGACCGATGTATTGTCGAACGTGTCACATCTCCAAAGCAACCGATCACGCCAAGCTCCAAACATCTTCTGTTAATGATGTGTGGGCTGAGTCCACCCTGTGCAGTTTACCATAGCCAACAAGAAGGGGCTTTGTCATCATAGGGCTGCTCCAGGTTACCCCAACGGCCACATAGGGCAGTCAAGACTCCCACTGGACTTTTGGTGGGAAAGGGGGGAGACCAGGAAGAGGCTGTGTTGTGGTAAATGCCAAACTATCTCTTCCTCTTACCAAGAAGGATTAATTTCCTGGGTTTTCCCTCCAGGGAGAGCAGCGAGTCAGTCGGAGCGGCCCTGCTCTTGATACAGTGGCACAATCCTGGGGCTTCCAAGGAAAACGCAAGAGACAAAAGTTTGATTCATAAAAGCTTGGGGAAGGAATCGGGGGGGGAGGAGATGATGATAGTAGAAATAATAATAATAATAATAATAATAAAAGTGCCTGGGGGTGATTTCATAACACTAATAGGTAATGTAGTCAATTATGTAGGCTTATTTTATTTCAGCTAAGTGCAGGTGGTGAGCTACATCTCATCGCAGGTGCTTTTCCAATTAGCTGTACGTATTCTAGGTGAATACGTGGCTGGGTGCCAACCCTCCGTGCCACTAGCAACAGACTAATCCAAACTAATCCAGAGGACTCATCTCGCTTCATGTTAAAGCAACTCGAGTCTATTTTATTTATTATCTCTTGAAAGATCTCTCCTCGTCTTGGAAAAACAAGGAGGACTATTTCACATCAGAGGCCATAAATACACTTCACTCGGCATTCAGTAAGGGCTGGAAGACCGTATCGCGGCTCCAATCCAATAGCTTATTGCCCTTATGTAATAGCAGATGAATATCCTGTTCTGCATTTGCTAAATGTTTTCTTTTAATAATCAGCTCGCATCCACATCATGGGTTGGCTTATGCAATCGGCTGCCTCCTGAGCTCTTCAGGGAGACATCTGGTTTTCAGCGTTGTTCATTAGCAGCATCGGCTCATTAAAATGTGTTTATTTACCTTTGCTATTACAGCAGGGCGAGCCCCAGCGCTTAGGAAAGTGGCAGGCTGAGAAAACCGCCTACTGTAGGCATGGTGTAGGCAGGAATTACACCAGATAGCCACACACACACACATACCTGCATCGATCAGGCACCTTGGTTCGAACGTGAAGCCTGGCTTCTCCTAAAGCGCCTGATGATGATGTTGGTACGGGGGGCATGGGTGGGAGAAATGGAGGACTCTTATCCCTAATGACTTCCCTGTTCATTTGAAGTTCAACCCAAGCAAAATCTAAGCCTTCATTTCCAATAACACGCACATTCAGCCCTCTAGGATGGATTTCATGGGCATCATCACCAGTCTTGTGACTGCTGGAGGTCAGGTGCTGGGCGTCCCCATGATGGCAGAGTGATGCTGAGGGCTCAGCAGCTCCCGGGTAATTTGACCTGAATAAAGAGCCAATAATGCTCAGTTTTGACCTGAAACCTTACAATCCACCCGCATCTTTGGATGTTCTTTGCCAGAGCTATGGTGTTTCTTCACAGAATCTTTGGGGAAAGGAAGTTTTCCTTCCCAGTTTTCCAAAGGAGCTGGTTTACCCTGTGACTAAGCAAGCTGCTAACAAAGGCATCACCATTCACTCCCCAGTTCCCACTGGTTTCACTGCAAACTCAGCCCCTTATGCTGCAAACCTGTGCAGTGTTGCTCACCAAAAGCCCTTAAACCCTCCTTCTTTCAGGGTTTATCCAAGTACCAAGTCTGGGTCACCCACAGACCCTACCCAGCTGCATCCAGCTTGCTTCAGACCCTCCTGGAAGCCCCATCACTTCTTGAGGATCCCTCTAGAAAGAAACCAACAAAACCCAACAACATCTTGAGGCTTTTGAGACAATGACCCCAGGAGCTCACTGGGATCAGGGGGAAGAGGAGCTTGGCAGGTTGAGAGCTGCTTGACATCATCCGGATGCAGTCCAGGACCATCAGACACCTGCTGAGCCTCCCAGTGTAATTCCACAGCAGCTGCTGCCCTAACCCACAAGTGCACAAGCGGGAACATGAGCTGTTTGGATCTCTTGCCTCCAACATTGTTCTCCAGAGCGCTTGAAAAAAGCCTAATGAAAAGTGACTCAGAAATAGCTGACAAGTGCCAGCCTCACCTTCTTATTGTTTCATCAAAATGGGATAGACAGCGAAGGAGAAGAGTCAACCTTCTCCATCAGATCCGCTGTCCCAACTTGCCTGCAACTTGCCGGCTAAGTGAAATGTTGACACAGGGTTGACATCTCTGCTTGATTTATGAAGAGCTCGGACGGGGGGGGCTGAGGTGGGGAGAGGAGAATTAAACGTTATAAATCAATGAGTAACATCCATAACCCTGAAGTGCTTGTTGTAAACAATACGAAACACCGGCCTAATTTTTATAAGTGTAATTTATGAGGAGCAATTCCTTCCAAATGAGAAAACTCAAAAGGGAAAAACCGTCACTGGTTGGAATAGCGTTAATTCCATCAGATGAGAACGGAGCCAGCCATTGTTCCTAAGGGTGGAAAGTTTCCTGGGAGCTAATTGCTCCTGCGTGGTGTCTCTTAGCATATGGACCTGTTAGTGCTGGAGGAGAACTAGGCCCGGGGGTGAGAGCGGGTGATGGGCATGGATGGACCTTTTGCTTTGCCAAGGCCTAAGGGCAGCCCTCGGTACCTGCCCCGGCTGGAAACACGTTTCCAGGTGTGAAGCTGGCTTTATCCCAGCATCTCCAGCTCGCTCTTCTCTCCAGGGATCCTGGAGCAGAGGAATTTGGGCAGCTCACGATCCGATCTCTTGGGCAGCGGGCAGCAAAGGTCTGAGGGCAGTACCAGGTTGGCTACTTCCCAAAACCTCCTGATTCAAGCAGATACGAGCGGGATGCTCAGCATATTCCCAAAGCAGGAGCAATGCTCAGACCGACAGTCAGGGGGTATTCGGTAGCCTGGAGCTGTAGCTACAGGGTGCAGCTCACCAAACCCTGCTCCTGCCTGCTGACATGGGTATTAAAACTCCCACAGTAAGAAGATGCCATGAAACCTGCTGTTATTTCTGCTTGGCTTGTTGCTCACTGTCAGCCAGAATTTCTCACCCTGGTATTCCCCAGCTCCCATGCTCAAAGCTGGGAGATTAAAGCTGCAAAGGGCACCAAGGAGAAACAAAAAGCAAACCTATTTTCCAAGTTGTACAAGCGCAGAATAGGAAACAGCTCATTTCCCATCCCAAAGGTCTTGCAGTGCAAATAGGAATGAGAAGGAGGAAGGAAGGGATGTTTTTACACCAGGTCTAAGCCAGGGGCAGATGCTCAGGCCGTCACTCTCCCTGCTGCCGTTTAAACCAGCCTGGGTATTAAAGCAAAGCAGATTAGGAGAGCATCCTCCAGATTAGGACAGAGCATCTTCATCCTCTACACCTCGCTTCGAAAAACCCATGCCCGCTTAGAGCACAGCCAGATTCCAGTGACCTGGTTTGCAGCAACACGTGACAGAAGCAGGAATCAAATCCCGATTGGAATCTCAACCGGGAGCCTCTCTCACAAGAGCCTCTTTGTGTTTATCCCCAGCGCTTTCACAGCGGATCTCGTCTCTCCGGGCACGCTGTTTGCCTTTAGGTGATGAACAGATTCCAGAGTCCTTGGGGATGGAAAGTTCTTCATAAATAAATAAATGGATCTAACAGGGACGTAATGAGTGCAATTAATGAACGCTTGCAGAGGGCCATGGGAGGCACGATGGAATGTGCGAGCAGAACACGAGGCATTGCTGCAGAAAAGGTATTATTGTTGGCACAGCAGGGAGCATTAGCAAAGCTCTTTGCTTGCTATCTGCTTACTTTCCGTGCTGTTTCACAACTGTTATTCCTCCTGAAGGGAAGCGGGGTGCTTAACCTGGTGATTTGCATGCCAGCAAACTGCTCTTTCATTAAGGGAGGTAATGACTGAGCTGCATGAGGGCACTGAGGGAGGGTGGTGCTGGGGCATGGAGCTCGCACATCGTGTTGGGTGCACAGTGTATGCAAGAGGGGAGAGCTACAAGCTCAGATGCGTGGCAGGATCTGGCCTTGACTGCAGGATATATCCCAGAATCCCAGACAGGTTTGGGTTGAAAGGGGCCTTAAAGCTCATCCAGTTCCATCCAGGGCAGAAGACTCACATGTTATAGTGGAAATAATGAGGATTCAGCTAATCCTGGCTGAATATCCACACACTCTATAAAGCGATGCTCAGCTGCATTGAGCATCCACATTCTCCTTTACACTGCCAGAGAATCTGTTCTTGTGCAATTCACAGGAGCACAAATCTTGCAGAGTAAAGATTTCCCAGGAGCTACAACCATGAGCAAGTATTTCTTTCACCAGGAATACTTGGAGAGTGGATGGAAGCACCCTTAGCAACACAGGCACTTGTACGCAAATACACACATAGAATCGTAGGAGCAGCTAGGCAGGAAAAGCCTTTAAGATTCTCAAGTCCAACCTTTACCTTTGCTATACATCAACACCGAAGGAGGGGACAATTGCAACCTTACGAGGGTCTGAGAAGTGACATGAATCTGTTTCTGCCGTGCCTGGGAGGGAAGGACCTGAGACACCAGGTTGCTTCAGAGACACCAGGTTGCTTTAGAGACACTTCACAGATTGAGCAATGGCATTTGCTTTTCTGGGAAGCTCTTAAACCTTTGAAAGAGGTGAAATGGGATCCAGCTACAACAGCAGCTTAGAGTCACCAGTTCCAAAGCCATCCTCTCCATTACACTTACAAGCAGCATTGTCCTGTACAGAATTAGGAGGGATCCCAGTAATGCCTTGGCCTTTGCAGTGAAGCAGTGATGTCCCTTGCAGCCATGGGCTGCCACAAGACATTCGTGCATGGTGAAGATTGAGAAGAGAACTGCAGCATCTTTGTGGCCTCCATGACTCCAGTGATGGGTTAGGATGCGGAACTGCTGCATCTGGGACAGCAAAGCAGCCCTCCAAGTCAACATCTGCACCAGCTACATGCAGACCTGCATGGCCATAGGTATCTTTTAGCCAGTCTCTTGCCTAAATTCTCCTCACAAGGCAGCTTCCCCCATGGGTCTCATGTCTCACCTACCCAAACAAGACTGTTTTTGGCAGGCTGGCCCCAGGAGGGAGAGAATAAAAGACAGCTCGATTGCCAATATCTAATCATAATCGGGGATCCAGAAAACTACTTATCCTGGGAATTGCTTAATAACGCGCTTAGCGTGTGAGGGATTATCACTGGGTATAATTAAATACGGAGGGTTACACAGAGGGAGATAAGGATCCTGTGCAAACGGACAAGGAGGAAGGTAATTGAGATCTGAGCTTCTGCCCTGCCAGCTTCTCACCCAGATCATTGCGAACTGTCTCAACACGCGTGCCTGCAGAGAGAAGGCCTTGGGAAGTGGGAAGGGAGGGGGGGGGACGTCACTCACTCCTGCCCTATCTGTCCCTGCTCCTCTGTTTCCATGAGCAAAATCCACAGGAAGCCCTGGAGTGCAAAGGGGGAATCAGTGCAAAGGAACAATTAAGCCCTGGGGTGTAAATTACTTAGCGCTGTGGAAGAACAATTAAGCTCTGTGAGCTCTTTCATCCAGCTCTAGAGATTGAAGTTGGGAAGCACAGGCGAGGTGTGACACACGCACAGGGGACACGTCGTGCCCGACCCGGAGGGGACCTCAGGCCGCTGCATCCAACACCCCCCAAGAGAATGCTTTGGCTCAAGGGACAAAAGACTCTGTTGCGATGCTGAGAACATCCCGAGGATTGGCTTATTGCAGCCTGCTGTTGAGCATGGTATTAACTGTTAAGGGGGTGATGAGTGACACCCCATCTCCTGCCGCCTTTGAGCAGAGCTGCTGGGTTGCAGGAGGTTTGGTTACAGATCCCCTTGTGCCAAGCCCCAAGCAAGCAAACCTCTCTTCAGAGAGCCAGCAGGTACAGAGCAGCCAGCCCTCGTGTGTGCGAGTAAATGGAAGGAGGAAGGCAGCTATTGCTCATGATTATTTCCCAGTCCTTTGTGTCCATGGAAAACAGAACGTGGGGAGTTTGTCTGGAATTGCAGAGGGAGCAGCAGGAATCCAGGGAAGGACCTCAAACTCAGTTCTCCAAGCACTATATTCTCTGCACCTATTGAGTGTCAATCGCAGCATCCAGCTCCAGCATCATTAACCAAGGAGGGCAGTGAACCCAAGAGAAAAGCTCTATTCACACCTCAGATGCTCTTGGCCATCCTCCCCGCCGTGAACATCTCAAAAGCTGAAGGATTGGTCACCTTTTCCCCACCCAAGCATGCTAAAAGGATAAGCAAATAAGAAATCCAAGGGAAGAGGGAAGTGGTTCAAGTCCCCTTGGCAAGGCAAGCAGTAAGCAAGCACCAGGCTTTGTGCTACCCAACATACCAACAACCAAAACAAAGGTGTAATAGAGGAGGGAGAAAAGGCGCATTTGCCCCTTCTCTTTTGCATAGAGTTCTTTCACCTTTCAGCCAAATCCCATTTATCCCGTGGGGCTTTGACAGCCATCTAGAAACCACAGAGTCTGTTTGTTCCCAGGCAGAGGGAGTGGTGGAGCAGCTCTGAGGAATGAGGGTGAAAACCACTGTCCCAGTTCCCCTATTTAAAAGGGGGGAGAGGAAGAGCAACGTGGAGCAGGACAGAGGGGGCAAATCCCTCAAAGGGAGGAAACAGTTGAGTTTCAAAGCCAGGAATAAGGAGAGGAGCCCTGAGTCTGTGACCTGGGAATGGGATTTATGGGCGGTTTATCCTTCTCTTCGGGAAGGCAGGGAGTTTCCATCCTGGCTCCCGGGAACCAGCCAGACACCCCCCTGCCAGGAATGGCTCTAATTCTGCCTTTGGGCAAGGAGCTGATGCTCAGCTCCATGCCACTTCCCTATAACTGGGTACAGCGTAGCATCCCTCCTGACCCAAAAGGACCCACACCACAGTCAAACCCCAGTCCTGAGCCACCAAACCGGGCTACGAACAGCTTCAGGACAGGGTTTCAGTTGCCAAACTAAACCCCTGGGTATTTTTAATGCTGGGCTTTTTAAGCCCTATTAAATTGCAGAGATCTGCAAGAAATCTTGGGCAAAGACGGTGGCTCCTTCCATTTAGGACGCGATAAATCTGGTCTGAACTTAAACTTCCTCCCACGGGGAGCTCTGTGAGGCAAAAAGCACTTGTGAGACAAATTCACAGCCGTGAAATAGATCTGTGACTAAAGCAGCGCTTTTTAGGTGAGTTTTAATCCTTAATAAATGACAGATCATTTGTATGTAAAAGGGTTCTCTGGATGCTTTCAGTAACTGGATGGTGGAGAGAAGAGGGAGGAAGAGATAGGGAGAGCAATTAGATAGGAGTCTAAATAGGAGACCAGCTTAGCAACCCCTAGAAAGGCTCGTTTTATTTTGGGACCTGCTGGCCTGATGGAATTGAGATGCTCTGTGGGAAGAGGACAGCTTTTTCAAGCATGGGAGAGTTTGGAGGTGGACAGAAGGAAACAAGGAACACTCTTGGAGGTGGAGGTTTCTTCCTTGCGTGGGGAAGAAAGAAGATCACAATGCACAAGTTGAGCATTTTGAAGCGCTCAGACTGATCCTTGGGGGCTTTTCCTATTCCAATGGCTTTCAAAAAGCTACAGCTTGGGGCTTGATCAGCAAAGCATTGAATTTATCAGCAAGGGCTTCTGCTTGGAAAAGGAACCTTTAGGTGAAACCCAAAAGTGCTGTTAACATTGAGCATATTTTCATAGAAAAGGACATTTTATCTCCTTCTCTTTTAGTTAAATTGCTCAATAGTTCTCACACGCAGCATGTTTCAGTTATCCCAGGCTCTCAGCCTTCCTGTACCAAGTGGGATGTCTGGAGTGTGAACGACCATGGGCCCCAGCAGAGGTTTTCCACTCATTAATCCACCCCAAAGTCCCTCTGCACAGTGGGGATTTACTGTAACCTGGACAGGACAGCACAAAGGAGTTTGCAGGATTTAGGATGTGCCACTCAACGCTGGACTCAGCATCCAGTCTGGTCCCGCGAGGGCTTTGCTTGGCTCCCTGCATCCGAAACCTTGAATATTGCCATTGACACCCACCCATCCGAGATCCATAGGGAAATACACACAGGATTTGCCTAAACGCCCTGTTTGAACACAGCTTTAAAATCCCACCCTTTCCTTATGTCCTATCAATCCCTGTTCCTCTCTCGCAGCCTTCTCCTCCTGCAAACAAAACCAGGGCAGACCCTCAAACAGCACAGGCACCAAAGGGCAGAATCAGGAGCTCCCCCCAGGGCTAATCCTTCATGACCCACTGGTTCATTTTAGCAGGTGATGGATCTGGGGACAGAGAACTCTGCTTGCTGGTTGATTAATCCGACTTTACAAGAGCAATGAGAGTCTAATGACCACTTGTAATCCCCCTGCAATAACATTGCCTACTGCATTACAAAGCAGGCCACCTGTTGGGGTGCAAGTGAGGCATTTAGGATCGCAGTGGCTACTGGTTATGAGTGCTATATCCACCGATGGTATTTTATTAGCCATAATTTGATATGGTATCCGCCTCGTACACTCAATCCAAGCCTGAACTATTGGCTTACAACGTTAATGAAAAGCATCGACACCGAATGCTTAGCTCACATGCTCCAGTGTGATTTACAGGTTGCTTTTAATTACCTGACAGGTGCGATTTATCACATCTACCTGGTGGGTGCCATGTGTATTTAAATCCATTCATGTTTGGTGGCTTTAGCAGGGAAGGAGGGAGAGTTTCTCATGAGCAATCGAACCCCAGACACACACCCCAAGAAGGGAAAAAGGAGAAGTCAGGTATTTCAGGCATCTAAACTGCAAACAAGATAATGTGACCTGGGCAGAGTCACACAACAGCTGCTTTATTAAGGATCCTGATGACTTGCAGTGGAAGATGGAACTAATTAGCTGAGCAGGCCCTCAATAAACGAGACAGTTATGTTTAGCTTTCATTACACAGTAGCCCTGTCGGCCCATTCATTTTCTGCAAGTGGGACACGTGCTTAAGTGTTTTGCTGAATTAGGGTCAATATAAACACACATCTCCTGCTTGTAAGCAGCTAGGAAGCTGCGCTGATACCCATGTCATGGACTTGGGTGGTTCACGGAGACTTGCAAAGGGTGAAGAAGTACCCAGAAGAATGAAAAGGACGAGGAAGAGGAGGGAAGTAAAGAGACGAAGCCTCAGCTCAGGAGGGGCACTGCAACAGGCACCTCCTCCTGTTGCTCCTATTTACTTTAGCAGCACAACAGGCACATTTGTGTTGAGGGGCAGCTTGTTCTGACACAGAAAGGTTTCCTGTGCCAGGGAGGAAAGGCCATAGCAGAAGGCTCTCAAGGATGGAGAATTTTGGCATCACACCCTTCTTCTACACCATGGCATCCCCCTTGTTCCTCTCCTTGCCCTTTCTCACCACGTCCCCGTTGCAGGCTGCATGCTCACCCAGTCACTTTGTGTCCCCATCACTGCTGCCAGCTCCTCTTACCACGTCCAGCCCAGCCCTCCTCTCCCACCATGGCAATTTGCAGTGCAGAGCTCTCTCCCCCACGGCTCTTTCCAGTCCATCCTTCTCCATCTCACACCCCATTTGCAATTTGCTCCTTCCAACTCGTACCCACCTCTTTCCTTCCCTGGAATCCTCAGGAGCATCTTGGAGCAAGAGGGTCGCAGCCAGCTCCATAACTCTCTCCTTTCCACCTCCAGCTGCAGGAATACTCTGGATCCTTTTCTATTTCAGGTATGTTGTGCCCTAAATCCAGCCAGGACATAAGTATTGGTCTCCCCTTACCCCTGCTGATGCATCTCCTCTCCTTGTCACTCCTCCAGCCGCCATCTCCAAAGGACCCCCTTGTGTACTGCTCTGTTCTCTCCTTCAGCACAAACCACCTCACATTTCTTCCCATTTTCCTTTCTTCAGACCCAAATCTCACCCAGTTTTCCCAACCCCAGTGACCTTCCCAGCAGCTCCTCCCTTCCCTCCACCTTAAGCTGCTCCCAGGCTCCCATTTACCTCCTCTCCACGATTTTTATCCCCATTATTTCCCCCATCAACCCACCCAGGCCCTAATTAATACCACTTGCCCTTCCCAGCTCCCACTCACCCCCAGTTGTTTCCCATCAAAGATGCTCCTGGCAATTGCAGCCCCAGCTTCACTTTTCCCCTTTTGTGTCCGGTTTGTCTTCTGCCATTTTCCCACCTTCTGGAGTATTTCAATCCCATTATCATGGAGTATTTCAATCCCATTAAAGCAACGTTTCCCAAGACAAAGAGGGCCAGGATTCAGGTGGGAAATGTCTTTAAAAGGTAAACGTCATCTACTCGTGAGATGAATACGCGTTACGGGATCGTTTCCCAGCTGCTCTGTTTGTGTAACCTTGAAGCTGTTTTGTACAATCCTTCAGTTTTGACAGTTTAAGATTTGTTATGAACTCATATTTAAAAGTCAAAAGAGCTCAGAAGTACAGGAGATTGTTAAGGCTCACCCAGACAATCTGTGCAGGGAAAGGCTCTTCCTGGGTTACCTTGTCTTCAACTCAGGAGATGTTTAAGTAAACCAGCTCCCTTTCCAACCCGATGGCCTTTAGGAAGCTGAAAACATACACACGGATACACACTTATTGTCTTTCTACCTGGCATTTCGATGTGAATAAAGGGCTTTGAGCCAAAACCAACCAGATAAAAATCTTTCAGGAACTTTTACAATGTCACATACTTGTGCAAATTGCCAGCGTGTTTATAGCAACGGGCACCACAACAGACCTCTGTGCTTCCATTTAGGCCAGGCAGATCAAGCAGCCTCCTCCGTCTGCTTTATGTGCTCCTATTTGCATGTGGCACCGTGCGAGAGAGCGCACGGTAAAGCACGTAGGTGCTGGAGAGGGGTGGGGAAATCACTGCTCCTCACTGACCCTCCGGCCCTCGCATCCACAAAGGACCAAAGGCGCATCCACAGGGACCCACAAGGCTGTGCTGGGGAATGGAGCCCATTGGGCTGGACAAAGCAAATCCAATGTGATGATTTTGGGTCCTTTTGGAGCAAGACCCTGAGATGCTTCCCCAGTTCCTGCCTATCTATAGGAAGGAGATTAAACAATACTTAAACACCTCGCTGAAGGTGAACTGTCAAAGACCTGGAAATCCTGATCCAGAGCGAGAAGGAAATACTATTATGCATGACAGTGTGTAACCATCTTGGGGAGAAGTTGCCTAATGCTGGGTATGGAGAAATTAACTTCCAAGTTGCATTGAGGTGAAGGGGAAAAAGACACTCTTGTTCTGGAATGCAAATGTTCCTACCAAAACAATCATTCCAGAATAGTTAATCTGATAAATAGCCAAAAGCAGCTGACTTCTATGTAGTGGAAGAATGGAGTTTCACAATTCCAAGGGATTATTTCTAGGCATGTTGCTGGCTGTTTTGCCTGAAACGGTGGGCTTCCATCTCCTTGGGCCAGACAGAAATATGACTCATATCTGTGAGGATAAGCTGGAAGTGATGGAGTTCTCATCAGCAGAAAAACGGGCTGGAAAGATAAGGCCATGACACCTCTAACCATAAAAACCTTCCAACAAAAAGTAGGATTTTAACCCAAAATGTTGATTTTTTTCCAAGGAATAAATTCCCTGCTTTAATGTTTCCATTTCTCAATTGTTTTTCAAGAGTAGAGTCCACGTTCTCCTCAAGGGACAAGTCCTTTCCCCTTGTGGCAACACGGGAGGTGCAACCTTCCTCTGCCGATGACTATCAACAGGTAAAATGAGTCCCTGGGCAACGCAGGGTGATGGAGAGATCAGTGTGGTGCTTTGAAACAGGACAGGGAAGTGTCTGGGCTGCTGCACGGGGGAGCCTGGGAAAGAGCAGCGTGATTTACTGTGCTAAATTACCCAAATACAAACAATAAGGGACTCAAGCATGTGCTTGCCTTAGCAGGGGTCAGCGCAGCAGCAAGACACATCCCTCTTCCCACCTGGTGGAAAACCGCCCCGGGCCATCCTCCCAGGATCCAGTTGCTAATGTGAGGAACATTGCTTCGGTCGATGTGTTTCATTCCCTGTCCCAGATGAACAATCAAAGGGGTGAAAAGGGAAGCTCCACCCAAGTTTGTGTTTCAGAGGATAAGAGGAGCATTATCAAGAGACAGCGAAATGAGCCCCAGGCCCTGCAGAGCCCTGAGTTCTGATTAATTAACCCTGCTCTGCTTTTATATCTCGCTCCAGCCATCACTGGATGAACCTCAGCTGTGGCTGAGAGGGAAGGTGACAAAAAGCCCCCATTCCCAACCTGCAAACTTCCCTCTTGCTGAAAAACCCTTTGCAAAGAGAGGGGCCGTGTTAAATGCCATATGAGCAACAACTGAGCTCAGCCAGAGCTGCCATTAAAAGGAGACGAAATGATTCACTCCATCACCTTTCCAAGCGACACCATCTCGTTGTGGGTGGAGAGGAGAAAGCACTGAGCACCCACTCGCCAAACCCCGCTCTCCTTACTCAGAGGAGAGTTTTACACGGGCACCCACACAACTGCAGGAACCCCTGACTCATCCCCACGGATGATGAGATCAGCTTTGGGATGGTGGATACAATAAAGGTCACCTCCTTCTTCACTTGTACAAGGCGCTTTGCCCACCTACTGCAAGAGGTGGAAATGCCCTGGTCTATTTCCATCTCCACCTCTCCCGGGAGCAGCGGCCCTCAGGAGATCCCATGATTCCCGTTTTTTGGACTAACACCATCTATCCTTGACCTACAGCAAACACAAACCCCAATCACAGGAGCTGGTGAAGTCCTCGTGTTGGTGGGAGCAGTGCCCGAGAGGCCTGGCCCATGTTCAGCCTCATCTCGAGATGTTTCATTCCTTCCTGGCTCTCCTCCCACTGCTCCATTCCCAGCTCCAGCCTGGCAGTGGAGGACCTGAATACACCTCCTCTCCTCTGCAGCTGCTGTTGCAGGGCAGGATTGGGCTATGAATCACGGACCCCTCTGGATCTTGGACAAGAACATAATTCCCAGAGGAATTCTGAGGCTCAGCTTCAAGCTCAGGGTCTCTCAACCACTCTGTGGTTGGGGTTTTCACATCACCCCTTTGGACTCAAGGGTCCGATTACTCCTTTTCATCCCTTTTCTCTTCCACGATTCGGAAAGCTTTGAGTGACAGATCGTTTATTAAAACACCCTTATCAGAAAGCATCCAGGAACAGGCAGGGCTAGCGCTCCACTCAGGCTTTCCATGCCTCAGGGAGGGCAAAGCTCTTCCTGCCTCCCGCCTGGCCTCTGATGAGCAGAGGTTTGGTATGCGGGCTTGGGAAGACAGAACACTGCCATTATCCCAAAAGGCTGGTGGGAAAAAGAATGTCCATCAAATCAGAGAGGGAAGTGGGGAGATGGAAGCTTCGTCCCATCCTGCTCCTGGTTGGGGAGCCATGATCAAGCAGGATGTATAATGGGCTATTAGTGCTGTTACTCACCTTGTTCCTTGCCCACTCAGAGACCATGCACACAGCAAAGAGCTGCATCACCTCCTCTTGCAGCAGTGTTTAAGCCATCCAAGCTAAACCCAGCTGTGATGTCTTAGACCCTTCCTTTGCCTGGGTCAGTTTTCCCTTGTTTCACCCCCATATTCTCCTACTTTGCCCCTTGAAACTGCAAGTTCCCCAGGACAAGAAGCCTACAATGGTCCATCACTTGCTGGTACAATAGTCAGTGCTATCTTTTGGCACAGGCACTGCACATAAAGGACTATGGATTATACACTATATATGGATTATACTCTGCAGGAAGCCAAATTAACTGCTTATGGATCTGATGGAGAATGAGGTTTTCCTCATCCCATTTTCCCCCCCATTAAGTGCATATTTTTTCCCTTTTTCTTTGAAGCTTGCTCTAAAATGAGACTTGGAGCATCAGGTTCAGAACCTGAAACAAGAAAGGGCCTCACCAGGGGTTGCTATTGGGTTTCCAAGTCCCCCCAGGCTGATGTGGTTTCTCCCCAGCTAAATCAACATCACACCCAACGCGTGTGGAAAAAGGAACCAACCCAATTTGCTCTCTTGCCTGTCCATGAAGCAATCCCAAGTATTTCATGGAAAGCCAAAGGCAGCACCCACTTCTTTCCAAACCAAACCAAAAACCTTTAGCACGGCTTTTGCCACCTTCGTTTTGCTTGGCCAGGCCACCTCTCTTTGTCATTTGTCACCGTTGTCTCTGCTCCTGAGCAGTTGGAGATGGGCACTGCCAGCAGGGAGGTGCGGGATGGGGGAGAAGGGTCTGGATATGCAGGACCCCAAAAAGGGGGGAAAAAGTCAACCCAAACCATGTTTTGACAGGGGACTTGGTTTCCTGCGCAGCACCAGCCACTGTCACATCATTATTACTGTTATCATCATCCTTACTACTACTGCTATTACTGCTACAATTATCTTGCACTGAAATAGCAGCAATAAACACGTTGGGATTTTGCTTTTGTCTCCATGTGTTTTCCCAGCGGGAAAACATGCATTTATTATTGAGGGGAGCTCACAAATGGAGCAGGAGTATCACCAGCTCTTGGATTAAAAACCAAACAACCTTTTGTGCCGTCTGGGAAGAGACTCTTCCATCATCTTTATGGATTTCCACCTTCGGCAACAGCTAAATAGCCCTGCATATCTACCATCAAGACACTAACAGCCATGCCATAAATCTTAACCCAAAACTATCATTATTTGCAGAGAAAATGAATGGCTTTGCACAGCTTCTGAAAGAGGAGACCCCTCCTGAGCTGGGCTGCGTTGGGCTCGCTCCTACTTGTTGGTGGGATGAGCAATTCCTGCGTATTACCCTTTCCAAAACAGTCATGAAAACATGCTGGTTTCTATTTCTCAAAACCTGATAGCATCTTGATATTATCTGTTGCTTGAAAGACTGAGTCAGGTTGGGAAACGATGCTCAGTCGCTCATCCGCAAAATGGAGTTAGATCAACTCTCTTGGAATTAACATCACAGATCGCTGGGGGCCCAAAAATGATGATAACTGGGGCTAAACTCATTGATACAGCCAGAAAAAGGGTCCAGAGCTTGGTTTGCCCCTGAAGGACCCAGAGCCCAGGTACAGGCTGGAGCCAGCCCCTCATGTTGGCTGCTGCAATGGGATTTAATTCATCCCCTGTCATTACTGTTTCCTTAGCAGGGTGCCTGCGAGCCCTAAGGGAGAGCAGGGGATGAGGGAAACATCAGTTTCTTAACGAATTCTTGTGTCATCTTCTTGACAGCGCCCTTAAGGATGAATGACACTCAGGAATGATGTGGCTTAACCTCCAGAGTTCAAGTGAGGGAGCATTTCCCCTTGCCAAGGAGCAGCAGTAATCGCTGGAGAAGGAATCCACTCCAGCAGCCACCGAACCCCCATGGCAGGGACACAGCGCAGGCACCCTGGGAGCAGTATCCAACAGGATCTGCTTTCCTGCGGGATGTGGGATGCACAGGAAGGGTGCCTGGCTTGCCAATGGGTGAGGAGTTGGATGCAAAGGCTTTCACGCAGCACTCCCTTTCCACACTTCTTATCTGGAGACCAATAGAAAGCCATATCCTTAAATCCCTGGGATTAGAGGTTTAACATGGCCAAGGAGCAGCAGCCTGGAGAGCATTAATTACTGTTTATATGTGGTTTCTGCCTTCTCTTCCCTTTTTCTTCACCCTTTGTCTGCCTCGATAGGTAATAGTGGGAACAGCTTCCCCTGCCAAGGCCAGGCTTCACGGAGGCAAGGCTCTTCTTTCCCTTCTCCAAACCTCATGTATAACAATTTAAGGCATAGGCTCCTCATTCATGTGGTTTTCCCAGTATTAATCTGCAATTAAAGCTCCCACTGCCCCCCAGCACTGGCCTTTTCTTGCAGGTTATATTCCCCATATGATATTCCCCATCCCAATCCAGTAGCCAAAGCCTGGGAAACAATCGGCATTGCTGCCTCCATCAGTGGAGCACACTCTTCTCCTTCTTCCTCTCCAAAACAGGGAGGTAAATAACTTCCCATGGATGTGCCATGAAGAGCAGACACTGGGAGCTGGTGTGCATAACCCTGACTTCTCTTTCTAACTCCTTAGGGTCAATGGTATTCCTTGCCCATGGGACGAGGCTCCGGCAGGGAGGACAGAAGATGAAATAGCTAATCCCCAGCCAGATGCTCAGAGGGTATAAATGGCTCTGCACTGATTTATGTCAGCTGAAAATACGACTCGACTACGTCTTTAGGTTTCTGTATAGCATTGCACTGTGCTGCGCTTCAAGCCAGTAATTTTAGCTAAGCAAGAATTCCAAGCTATTGCAACAGGTGAAAGGAATGAGGAGCCTTCTCCCCTCCTGCCTCAACAGAATGCATATGACCACCTTCTTGAACACAAAAAGAGCAGGAAACAACAGAAAGAAACCCAGAAAGAAAGCCCCATCAGCTATTTATGCAAGTTCCTGAAGCATTTTATGCTCTATTATGCTTTTCCATGCTCAGCCAGCAGACAGGATGTGCTGCATGGATAACAAGGTGTATAGGGGAGACCAGGATGCGGTGCCTGGGGTGCAGCATCCCTGCACTTCATCCCACAGAGATGCCTTTGCACTGGAAAGAAGAGGCTTACACTTAGATACGGTTTGCTTGAAGAAACTTCAAAAGACCTTTGGCGTTCTAGTTGCCAGCTCCAGGCCTTGGAAGCTGGGAATGCTGGAAACTGGGTGCTGCAAGGAATCAGGAATTAACCTCTGCTCTTCAGAAAACACCTGTAGGAACAGACTGGGTGAAATGTAAAAACCTATGCAATAACAGATGTCCTCTCCTCCTCATTCGCTGTCATTCCAGCCTACCCTACCTATAGATGCCTATCCCTCCCCTCTTTTCCTCCTGTCATCCATCTGCTTCCCCAAAGCCCGTTTGCCTGCTGACTAGGACGGGAGGCTAAATCTGAGAGGAGAAATCCCAATGCTGGGCTTCTGGCAAGGCAGAGCCTGCAGCTCAGTGCCACCCATTCCACATGCCCTATAGATTCATGTACAGTAACACCACGTCCCAGGCCCTGAATGCTCCTCGCTGTGATTGCTGCATTCTGCTCCCTCTATTTATAAAGCAGCATTGCCAGGCAAGGCACGCCGAGGGAGCGCGCGGTGCCAAGGCGGGATTAAGCCTAACTGCATTGCAGCAATTCCAGGCGCTGCCCTTCTGCATGGAACAGTGATTGTAGTGCCCCCCACAACTGACCCACAGACACAGCAGAGAGCATCCATTCAGCTCCCAAGAGCTGGTTCAGACCTGGTCCCATAGAGTCATAGCGATGCCGATAGCACTGGACACGGCGAGGGGGGACCGGTGTGATCCATCCCCTCTTTTCATGTCCCCTATAGCACAGAATTAAATCTAATTAGGGGAAGTTTCTTAAAAAGAGGAATTTTCCCTGGATATCGCTATTTCCAGTAATGGAAAACCCACCATAACCCAGGCACACTGCTCCATGCTCAATTAGCTTTGCTGTTATAGCATCTCTCCCACTGTCTCCATCATCCATCCTGTCCATTAGGGAAAATCCAGTAGATTTAAAATTGAGCCGCATGTCATTCCAAAATCCATCTCATATTTTAATGCAAAAACCTGAAAGTATGATGTTAATTAAAAATCAAACCTCCCCAAAAGGCATTGTTTGCCAGAAGCTGCAGTTAAGGCTCTTTTGCTTCTGACTCTGGACCAAGAACTAATGAACTCACTGACAGTATAACTACAAGCAGGGAAAGGGACTTGGCGCAGGCAGGAGCTGAGCCCTATGAATAGAAGGTTTCCTACAGCCTCAGCCACGTTAATGCTGTCTCCATTCAAAAACATTGTGCCTGAGCAGAGGGGAATGTTTCCACGTTATTTGTCCTCCAAATGGAATAACCGTAACAGCGGGTTATTATTACTCTGTTCAGCAAGTGCAGATACTTCTCTGCTCTTTCCCCAAGTTAAAAAGCCAAGGCTGAACAGAACACAACTACTCACAGCCTGGTTAGCAAGATCACCTATTTTTAATGCGACATCTGTTCTTATGCCCACAGCTCCTGGGAAATACAAAAAAGCTGGATAAAAATAGGACTTTGTTAGTTATAATCACCAGCAATTACCAAGCTGATGGGCCCCATTCTGCTTTCACCTACAGACCCCAGGAGGGCACAAACGCCGGGTGAGGCGGGTCAGTGAACCCAAAGCCACATGAGGGGCTGCGCAGAGCATACGAAGGCACTCATCCTTGGTGAACATGAAGGAGATTGGCACAGAAGCAAGGAGGAAGAGCTCAGTTGATAGCTTAATGAGGCTGCGGGACTCGCTGCCACACGGTGCTTCTGAAACCCAAGAGCCAGAGTGTAATTTATGCGGATAATGATACCTAGGGTCATTAGAGCCAGGAGTAAGCCGCAGTTGGAAGGCGGATACAATGTCATGTACCAGGGTTAAGCCAGCTGTTAGAGGTTAGGAAAAGGGCCCTTGTGGAAGAAAGATTGCTCTGCATCTGTCTGCTACTGCTCCTTGTATTTCCCTACAAGCCCTTGGCAACCACAGAGGCTGGACAAATCCAAGCCTACTGTTTAGGCACCTATTTGTCTAAGTTACTCTGTATTCTTCACATCTACTCTGTGCCACAGGTAGTGTTCAGCTAAGAGCAAAGTAGTCAAACTCTAACACATCTGCTTTTGCTAAAGGTAGCAAGGGATCATTAATTTCTGTGCAAATCAAGGTCTGGTGGCTTCAGATGTTACTTAGGCAGCGAAACTATAAAGTAAGGAGATCTCGTTCCCTGCACTGGCCACACATGGAAGGAGGTGGTCAGCTCAGCCTAAACAGCTAACTTCTAGATGGTCAAAGAGATAAAGCCCACCAAAAGGGAGAAGTGTTTCGAGCTGCTGTAGTGCAATGTTGGCTGGCAGATTCTCACAATGAGAGAGTAAAGGGGAAGTTTATTTCGTCACCTCTTAACTGTCACTCCTGAAAGGGCTCATTTTCTGCATACCATTAAAGCAGCAAGGACATGATGAAGCGATGCAACTACCAACCAAAACTGGAGAAGAATGTTGGAGGAAGAGCAAGCAGAAGAGCATAAATCACAGCGACTTCCACTGAGGAAGCGTGCAGCATTCCTATTAAATCCAGCTGAAATTCATAGAATCATAGACCGGTTTGGGTTGGAAAGGACCTGAAGATCATCCAGTTCCAACTCCTGCCATGGGCAGGGATGCCTCGCATTAGACCATGTCAACCAAGAGCGCCCAGCCTGGCCTTGAACACTGCCGGAGAGCACTGGCTTCAGACCATGAATGAAGACTGCAACTTGGATATGAAAGTTCCATGGCAGCAAAGAGAAATGGGACCTAAGACACCTGAAGTGGCTTGGACTCCAAAGTAGACAGCGTTTATGAGAAACTCAGTCAGGATTTACAACTGATTCACAAGACAAAGCTTTTCTAAATACAGTGCTGGGAAGTTTTTCCTCTAACATTAAGACCTCGTTCAGCAGGCTTGAACACAAGGCAGGCTACATCTGTGTTATGTCTTATCATAGGCTCTGGGTGAGGTGCACAATGGAAACAAGAAATCCAGCCTGGAGAAGAGAAGCTGCATGGAGACCTCATAGCAGCCTTCCAGTATCTGAAGGGGGCTATAAGCGTGCTGGGGAGGGACCCTTCATTAGGGACTCTAGTGATAGGACAAGGGATAACGGGTTCAAGCTTAAACAGGGGAAGTTTAGGTTGGATATAAGGAAGAAGTTCTTTACTGTGAGGGCGGTGAGGCACTGGAATGGGTTGCCCAGGGAAGTTGTGAATGCTCCATCCCTGGCGGCGTTCAAGGCCAGGTTGGACAGAGCCTTGGGTGCCATGGTTTAGTGTGAGGTGCCCCTGCCCATGGCAGGGGGTTGGAACTGGATGATCCTAAGGTCCTTTCCAACCCTAACTGTTCTATGATTCTGTGATTCTAATTACAACGCATTTCTTATGAGCAGCTGAACTCAGGTCCATGCTCTTCTTGCCATCAGGCAGGGTCCCTGGGGTTTGCTCTCTTGTCATGCTTGTCTTTCTGCTTTTGAGAACTGTGCTTTGTGCCTTCAGCTTCCATATCTGTAAAATGGGCACTTCCCCTCACTTAGAAGCTTTCCATCAACTAATGTTGCGAAAGCATTCAAAATCATGGCCATGGAGCTCTTGTTTTCTTCATTTCAACCTGTAAGGAGAGTTAAATTAAAGCTGATTGCTACTGAAAAGAAGTCTTTGTGTCTCATCTTCCTCCCTCAGCTTAAGTTTCGAAGGTAGGTTAAGAAATGAGACCCCATGGGGGTTAGTGGTGTCCATTTAAATCTCTCAAATACCTACACGCAAATATCCCAAGCACATAAGGATTAACTCTGAATCTGAGAGGATTAGGCAAGAAGCCTTGCACGGCAGCACGGAGCTGCTGGAGAAAAGGAGATGAAATGGTCATTTTGGTCAACTTTACAACACAACTTGATCCCCCGTGTTTAATGGGCTGGAAGCCTGGCAATATCCCAGGATCAGGTGAGGGGAAAACTTTCACTTGGGAAAAAATCAGTGGAATTCACAGGGTCAGAGCATCAGAGACAGGAGAGACGGGAAACCTGAGGCCACCTACGTCCCTCACTCAACACCCAGCAGTCCCCACCGGCTGCCTTCCTGGAGCTTGGCCAGTCCTGCATGGCTATAGTCACACACACATCCATGTAATAATATAGACTTACATGCTCCCGTGTAATTAAAGACAACTATGAAAGACTAGGATGTCAAAGATGTGATTAAACATACGTGGGCAAACAACCTTGAGCCACCTTTTGGAGGGTACATCTAAGACTAAGAAATACCAACTATGGATACTAAACAAAGAAAAAGGGAGACAATTCCCTTTCAAGAAGAACATTTATAATGGAGAAAGCAGTTTCCTACAGCACTTCCCTTGCTCCCTTCACCTGAAGGAGAGAGGAGATGGCCACTTATGAGAACCTTACTGCTCTATGCCTTGCCTTGTAGAAGGTGCCACCAAGTTACATGAGCAGAAGTGACCAAAGGAAAGATCCAGCTCTGAATTCTGGCTAAAAAGTTTATAACTCCATGGAGCCAGGCTGAGAGAGCAGGGCTGGTTCAGCATGGAGAAGAGAAGGCTCCTTAAGAGAGGACCTTAGAGCAGCTCCAGTGCCTAAAGGGGCTACAAGAGGCTTCCCTTTCTCTTGCCCCTGTAGTAACTCTAAAGCTTTGAGATCATGGTACAAGGTCATTAAATCACTGCAGCACTAACAGTATCATAGAGGTTGCCAGAGAAGCTGTGGTTGCCCCATCCCTGGCAGTGTTCAAGGCCAGGTTGAACACAGGGGCTTGGAGCAAGCTGCTCTAGTGGAAGGTGTCCCTGTTCGTGTCTTTAAGGATAAGCTTTAAGGTCCCTTCCAACCCAAACCAGTCTATGGGTCTATGAATCCAGCAGAACAAGTGATGTGCCACTTTGCCAGGTATGGAGCAGGAATATTAAAAGCTGGCAAGGTCTTTTCCAAGGTTCTCATGGGAATAGAGTCAGAACTGCTCCCAGGTCCCATAACCAGGATTCTATTTGACCCACAGGACTCTCCTTCCTTTTTCCCTTAAAACAACCCCCCTGCCTGGCTGTGCTGCCAGAGGCTGCATGACTGGTTGCAGCTTATTCATAGCCTTAATCAGCAGGTGTGTGACTGCCTGTTTGGTCACATTTTTAGCTCTCTGGGCTCTTGCAAGCTGTCAGAAAGAAAGGCTTTATTTTAGGTAAAATACCACTGCAAACCCAAGTGACATTCAGTTTGACACGAGGGGATAAATTAAGGATGAAGATACATGAAAGGCACCTCCGACCACCTTCGTCACATTCCTACATTGAAGGAGAAACGCAGCCGAGTTTCAGTTGATCTTGGCTTCCTCACTGACCTGTAGCAGTAAATTTTCCCCCCTTCCAGTGTTTAAATAGTTTGTCAATGAATGATCCCATTCATAACGTGCTGGCGATGACAGTGGTGCAAAGCTAAACTGTGCACCTAATAAATCTGCAACGAAAACAAACAGAGGGGATGAGGATAACGAAGATTAACAACGGCAAAGAAAACCCCAAAGGAACAGCAGCAGCACTGGCAGGTCTGAGAGGATGTTGCCATTATAACTGTTTGAAATGGTGCTGAGCAGGATTGCTCCCATTTCCCACCCCTGCTTGGCTGACCTTTGGATCCTCGGAAGAAAACGCACTTGGGTGGTATCTGGGAACTCAGCCTTTGGTCAGATGGATTCACTGTGGGTAGCGCGCATCCACCGCCGTGTGTAGTTACCCACTTGCACTGCGACCTCCTGGGTTAGTCAAAGGGCATCTCCACTCTCATGGAAAGCAAAAGCTGCATTTCTCACCCATTTTATGACACCATACAGGAAAACATGAACTCAAATACTCCAGTTGCTGAAAGCAGGAGTCAGGTTGGGAAGGGAAATCAGGGCAGGAATGCTGGAACCATGACAAGCTGGTACAAAACAACTCTCAGAACCACGAACTGCCAGAGCAAAAGACTGATTGGAATCAATCAGATAAAATCCAGTCTAAGAGACTGATTTTAATGAATCAACCATTGATTTGAATTGATTTTAATGAATCTGGCTGAAGGTGGCACTGAAGACATGTCCCATGTATATAAGAACTGGGGAGAAGGTTTGGAATAAGCAGACTGATTTATAGCTTAGGGGGAAAAGCAGCTTGGGGGAGAAAGGAGCTACAGGGAAATGGGATAACGTGGAAAGAAGTTTGCTCTGCCTAGTCGCTCTCTTCAATGAGATACTGGGGTTTCTAGCCAAAGGAAATGCAGAGCACCAGTCACTGGTATGGACTGTATCATTCCGCAGCAGGAATTAATAACTTCACTTGCAAAAGTGGGGCTTTCCATTTGAGGTGGCCAGAGATCACAGGAGAATGTGTTCAGAGGGAACAAGTGGCCTCAAGGGGGTTTGTTAACAGAGTTGGTCAGGATTCAGGCTAATTCTGTATAAGTCTTGAATTAGAACCATGGGCAGAAAAGCTGACTTGAGCCCTGAAAGTTTGCCGATGACAGAAAGCTGAGTCAGGTTGCCATTACCAAGCAGGACTGTACAAACTGCAGGGAAACCAGGAGATGGAGGACTGGAGCACAGGAATGAGATGGGGAGGAGCAAACTGGGATCATGGTAATCAGTGACCCCTTAAACAAGGTTTGGTGCTACTGAAATCAGGTCATCTCTATTAAAAACAATGCATTCATGTACTCCAAAATGAGCCAGATGAGGAGTTTGTGCTGGAAACAGCGCTGCTGTGAGACCTTCCCTGCTCAATGGGTCTCGGTTTCATCCCCTGTGCTCCAGAAAGATAAATTCAGCCTGGAACAGGAGCAGCAAAAGGATAGCAGAGTGATGGGGGAAGGAGTTTATCTCATGAGACAAGCCTCCAAGAGCCTGGCAGGGAGAAGGCTGCATGGAGATATGATCCCTGGCTATAAATACCCAGCGAGAGAAGCAGCAGAGGAGGAGAAGAGCTGGTTGAGGCAGTGGGCAATGCCAGTAAAAAGAAAACAAACCAAGGAACCCCCCAAACAACAGTGAAATGGGATAGATATACAGAGATAGAGATAGATAGAGAGAGAGAGAGAGAGAGATATAGGTAGATAGAGATAGAAATAGATAGAGATAGATAGATCGATCAATCGATCTGCTGCTGGAGCAGATGGGCTCCGTACTGCGTCCAAAAGGCCAACATGACTGGCCTAATCCAGAGCAGGGCTGGGAGGCAGGGAGCTGAGCATTCCTTAGGAAGGGGTCCACGGCTCCACAGCTTTCAACCAACTTCCATGAAGGGGAGGATCACAGGCTTCTGCTTATCCCTGTTGGACAACATGGTACCAAGAGAAAGGCAGGTCCTTGGGGAGGGGAAAACTGACCTCGGAGTTAGCATCTGGCTGATGCTTCCCAAAGGAGTTATCCCATTTCTCCTGGCAAGAGCTGAGAACAAACGTCGAACCATCTTCTGCTCTTGGACATCTTCATCTCACTGCTCACAGTGGGTGAATTTTCACTGCACAAACGCGTCTAATTATGACCTCAGGGGTAAATATTCACTCAGGCACATGGAGGATACGGCACAGAGCTCCCAGTCTCGGCTCCTAATCCCATTATCAGACACCTCCTCAGCATCATTATCCCAAATAACACAAAATGAAACACAGAGGGGAAAAATACCCCATTGTATTTGCAGTAATGAGCAGCATGGACACGAGAGGAAATCAGTTCTCTGACTCATGCTCCCCACCCAAACAACAGCCACAGCTCCGTGTGGAGCAGCAGATGACGTTATGGATTAGCTGCACTTCGTTTTCATCATGGAAAAGTTCCTATGTGCAAATCCCAGCATGGAAAAGCCGGCTCCCTGTACTTAGGGTGGCCTAAACTCCAGGTATTTGCTGCCTGAGTGTTGATGCTCTACATCCCTTTTCAAGGGATCAGGCCCCTCTCACTGAAGCCATGCTCCCACACGGATCATCCCGTACCCATCCAGCAGCCTGTAGTTTGGGAGCAGACCCAGGCGCTGCTGATTGAGATGCGGCAGCATGGGTGGATCCTAGCTCTGGGAATCCGGGAAGGTGCAATTCCCTGCAAGAACAAAGCTGACTGAGAAGGGGCAGAGGCAGAAAGGTTTGGAAAAGGAGCTGGAATTACAGGCAAGCTGAGGTTCCATTAAGAAGATGGCAATTCCCACCTCTCCTGACAGGACCTTGGATGCTCAGAGCACCCAGGCTTGTATGTGCACATACATGCTAAGGACAGGGATGGATGCTGGAGGAAAAGTCTCTTCTCACTGAGCTGGTGCCATTAGCTGGGAGCAGGAACACAGTAACATGGGGATCTATTGCTTTTAATCCCCCACTTTTCAGCTCTTTGGCTTCTTATTTAGCTGTGAGATGTCTAAGAGAGTCCATATTCCCACCAGGAAAGCTCCACTGAGAGCAGCTGTGTGGTTTGGAATTAAAAATCATCTTCCACTTTGCTAAAAGGTACTCAAGAGCCACAAAAATCTGCATCCAGCAGTGTCAAGGAAGATGCCCTGCTGTTTGCATGACATTTTATACCTCTTTTCCCCTGTTACTCCTACTGTAACGTCCTAATGATGAGCTGATGCTGCTGCAACAGCCACCCAAGCCTCCCAGCTGTGACAGAAGGATGCTGCTGAAATCTTTCTCCCAGTGTTTTGCTTCTTCCATCAATACCAGAACCTGCCTGACTTTGAGCAGCTCTCAGACCTGCTTTTAACTTAATTCTCTGGCTGCAAGAGCCTCGCCAACACCTTGCAGCATCTTTCGTCCATACGTGTACCCCAGTCAACCGAACCCTACCTCACTAGAGGTCTGTAGGTATCAGCATCAGAGTGGGGTACCACAGCTCTGGTATAGGTAAGAAAGGCTTTGCTTTAGCACTGAGGTGCTTGCTACCCTGTCCCTGTTGTACTCTGGAAACCCTTTCTCAGCCATGTAGTTCAGATGCCCTGCTGCTCAGGGGAGGACATCAGGAGCCTTATTTGTATAAGTCTGTTCCTTAGAAGGAAAGAGCCTGTGGTTCCTACTTCAAACTGAGGGAAGTCAAAGTTTGGAGCCCATCATTTCTGAGCATCTACACAGGAATTCATGGTACAACCAATGACAGAAAAATTAACCCCCAGCATCCCCCAGACTCACCTTGGCACCAGTGACTGCTGTGCTAAGGCGGAATGATTCCAACGCGCTGGGACAGTATGTTTGGGGAGATTAACAGCGTGAGAAGGGACTAGAATTGGATGGAAAGCCTAGAAATCACAGCTTACCTGGCTATGAGGGGGAAAAATAGATCTATTTCTGTCAGGGAGATAGAGTTTAGGGCTCAAATCCCTATGCTCCCTCATGAACTTTAACTCCAGGACTTCAAAGTCTAAAAGCTTAGAGATTTGAATTGCAACTTCTATGCTTGCAATGTGCCACTCGCTTTAAAACAGGAAAACTACTGTGCTGCAAAGATTTAAGCCCTAAAATCCCTCATCCTCATTTTACAGCAAAACCAAGGGAAGAAAGAGGAGCATCCTGTAAGGATGCTCATGCCCGGCATCTAAGATTCCACAGGATTTAGCCTTCACCAACCTTCTGTCTTCATCAAGACACAGATTTAGCCCCAAATCCTGTATTGTAGAGTAAGTCTAACCCAACTATTCTTTACTCAGCTATGTTTTAACTTATATAGGCTAAAAGGAAACAGAAAAAGCTGCCATTCACCATCCTGCAGGTATAGCTAAGTCCCAGATAAATCTCTTTTTACAGAACCAGAGCTTTAAGTGTCAAAAGTTACCAAAAGCTGATTTTGCAACATCATTTTTCTCCCTAGTTTTGATTTTCATGTAGTTTGATCCAGGTAAGCTTTCCACCTTTGCTTTTTCTCCCACCTCATCCTCCTCTTCGGTTCACTCATTCTGTTCTTACTGTCCTTTTCCCTTATGCTCCCGAAGAGAGGTGATGGAACTGAAAACCCACCCAAACACCAAATTCCTTTGTACTGGCCTGAAGTTAAATGAACACATCCTTTTTCTCTTGCAAAACAAGACGAAAGCCCATTCATCCCTGCTGGGACCTGGGGGAACTTACCATCCAGCAGGATGAGCTCAGTGCTTTGCAAGATTACCTAAACAGTGGGTACAATAAAAGGTGGGTCCCAGCCAGAACTCCGGATATGAGCACTTTCAATCCCTGTAGGGAAGTTCGGATTTCGACATCAGGGCTTGTTCCTCGCTGTCAGAACTGGAAGCCAAACACCCCTGAACATCAGCAAGGTTCAACCCCAAGGGCACACGATGAGGCTCCTCTGATAAGTGACAAACAGTCCTAGGACAGGAGATGCCTGGGAGACAGAACAGTCAACAGCCTTTTAAAGAAGTAAAACTACCTTCAGGACCAGGCACTTGGAAAGCCCTTGGCTGTCATTTTCTCAACAAAGATGAGGATGAGACTTGTAATGTTCTTTCTGGGTCTCAGAAGCATGACCCAAATGCAACTCACAGCCATGAGAGCCAAGCATCACCACAATCCCCTTCAAAAGCTAAACTCAACCAGCCAGGCTTTCTCCAGCCCCATTAGCTCAGCTCAGCCCAAAGCAAAGGGGAATCACTCCTCAATTCTTTGAATTCCAGTGGAGGAAAATCTTAAAACAAGAGAAATCTTACCCAGAGAAGCTGTGGCTGCCCCATCCCTGGAAGCATTTAAGGCCAGGTTAGACACAGGGGCTTGGAGCAAGCTGCTCTAGTGGAACTGGATGAGCTTTACAGTCCTGTATATCTCAAACCAGTGATTCCATGAAAAGGAGTATTTGCCTACCAACAATGGCTGGGATCACTATGTTCAATTCCATTAGAATCTGTAGATGTTTTTTCTCCAGCTGCAGATATAACCCAGGATGAACAAAAAGTATGAAAAGATTTAGCCACAAAATAATTCAATGGGTTTCCATCCAAACAGACGCATTCTGCATGTGCTTTCCATGAACACTCAAGAGATAATCAGGCAAGTCAGCAAAAGGAACTCAGTGGGAGCAAGTATCAGCATTTCAAGAGCTAATTTTGCACTCAAAGAACTGCGTTGAAAAAGAAGATGCTAAGATCGCTACTCATCCAGAAGAGGAACAAAACCATCCTCAGTGTCTTATGGGCTCATTCAAAACTAGCCCAGACAGCTTGAGTATTGCATTTGTACCCAGATTGACTCATAAGTGATTAGAATGGGATTAAGGAAAGAAAAAATAAAGTCAAATCCCTGGAACTGTTCCCACCATAAAGTGGGGCTGAGTCAGGAACAATTATTTTCCTCTGGGAAGTGGGAAATGCCGACACTTGCTTTACTCTTGGCTGGAAGCTCACCAACTTTGCTTTGCTGGTGCCTTAAACACGTAGCTTCAAAAGGATTTTACACTTTCTCTTTTCTTATTTACCCATTTCAGTGGATAACACAGACCCAGCAGTGCCTATTGCACAGCAAGAAAACTTCTTTGCTCCTGTTTCTACTTTTCCTGCTGCTCTGTAAATCGATCAAACCTCCTCAAATCAGACAAACCCGCTGCAAAAAAGGAAACACAAGCCCCATGTGCATCACCCGTTGTATGGAGCAGCCTTTGGCTAATAGAAAGGCTGTATGCTGAAATCTCTCACGTTTCAAATACACCTCTGGATGTATTTGGTTTGTTAATTCACTAGAATTAGAATTGCTCTCTTCACCCTCACTGAGTACTACAGCATTTAAGCCTTGTGGAAACATTCTGCTTTGAGATTACAGTGCTGATGCTACTATCCAAGAACAACAGAGGAGGACTGTGGGTTTCACAGACCATCTCTTCTAATTCCCGTACAAACAGGCCATAGGCCTTGCCTCAATTCAATGCCATTTCAAGTCCAATAGATAGGGTTGAACTAAAGCACAGTTCTGGAAAGGAAAAGAAAGAAAAGACAAAGGAAAAAGACCGCTACAGATAAGGGAATGTGCAACAACACCCTCTATGGGAACCCCAAGACAAGCTCCAAACCCCTGCCTGGCCACCCTTGCCTCTCCCTATGCCTGTCACCAAATCCTGCCAGGTTCAAAGACAAATTTGGAAGCATTTTCATGGCAGAGGAAAGATTCTGTAGCTCACAGCCTGCATCTTCAATACAACAGGCAAGAGGGAAATCTATCTTGCTTCTATCCCTTTGTGCCAGTAAAAAGCACCTAAATGGCATCAAAAGCCTGGGATTTCCAAAGGCTCTTCCAAACAAGCATTGCCCAACTCCGGTGCATTTGTTTTAGGTTTAGGTCTAAACCTGTAGATTGCACTTAAATCTGTAGATGCCTCTTCAAAGTTGATTACTATGCATGAAGTACACAGTGAGTGGAGCAATGTCCCACCCTGGCTCTGCTGAAGTCAGCTGGAGTTTTGCCATGTCAGTATTACCTGATGCAGATGCACGTGCCACAGCAGAGCTAATCCAGAGGTAGAATTAAAGTCTTCCAAACCCCACTGAGCAAGAAACAGGAGGGTGCAGGGAGTTTGGGGGGTGAGACGAAATCCCTTCTCCCCCCTTGCCACTCCTTGGATAAGCCACTTGAGATCTATGTGTGTGAACTGTTATCACCACCCCAAAAAAGGGATATTAAATCATCTTCACAGGGGCACCAAGACCCACGAATGGGGTCTCCATAGCCAGAACACCAGTGCTCTCATTCTGACCCATTCATCTGCACCCAGTGACAAGGTGGCATTACCAACACCCCTCACCTACCTCAGCAAGGCGCTACAAGGAAGTCTGCACAGTGCTTGCTACACAGTAGTGTTACGGAAAGTCTGATGACTCCCATTTTCTCCAGGGTTTGTTAGAACAGGCAAACCTAGCCCACAAAAAGCCTCTGTCTAGCACTCTGAAAGAGAAACAACAACAACTGGTTTATTTAGATATTTAATTTTTAATTAAAAAATAAAGGTTATCTGAATACATCTCCTGCAGCCTTTGGGCAAAATGCACCCTTAACAAGACTTTATGAAACATGATGCACGTCTATTCTTGGCACACATCTTAGACAAATGTGAACTTTCTGCAGCAACTTCTTCAATCCATCATTCTCCCAAAGCCCTGGAAACGTTTAAGTGTTCTTTAGAAAAAACCTGACAAAAATTAGAAGTGGGCCCCCGAAGCAACAATCCCAGCTCCAAGCATCCCAAAGCTTTTGGAGTAGACTCAAATCCAAACCCATCCTCTCACTCGAAGTTTTATCCTGGATCACTGCAAATCCACAGACACGGCACCCAACCAACCAAGAGAGATGAAATCTGGATGCTGAACCCGGTGTGGATCTCGCTTCAGAAGCTTTGATCTTTACACTGGGCCAAAGCAAAGCGATGGGACTGAGCTCCCTCCTGAAATGGACCGGAGTAGGGCCCATCCCAAACACCAATAAGTGCTGGTTACACAAGGAAGTGGTGCTGTCAGAGCTCCCCATTTCTTAGCTGTCCCTGATCTGAGACCAGATCAAGCACTCTGTCCATTTGCACTACTTTAAAAGGCAAGGATAAAGTTAAGCTACCACACCGACCCCTCCAACACAGTCCCAGCACAGTCTTTCTCCCATCATGGCCCATGATGGCTGATTCCCAAAGGCACAAAGTGACCAATCTTTAGACTTATACACAAGGTCTACATATATATATATATTTATATATATATGTACACACACACAATTACATACAGAGTTAAATATATATATACATATATATATATGTGGGTTTGGTTTTTCTCTTTTATATTTCTTTTGGCTTTTCTTTTTCCCTCTTCTCTTCC
>WYDI02037745.1:51552-72291 GCA_009867235.2 Psittacus erithacus | reverse complement strand
CTCCATAATGGACATCTGATGTCCTTTATGATCTCAATAAAGGACAGTGCCCGGATGGTGCATGAAAGTTGTTGGGATACAAGCCACCAGCTCATTTACCATATCTGTATCAAGGGATGCTCTGGCTCCACTAAGCCAACTTCAAGTTGAAGCTCTTGGTTTTGAACTAAGTCATGTTAAATACTTCAGCCAAGTGTTTCCTTCATTACCAAGGACAAGACTCAACTCATTACCCACTGGATCCAGGTTTAGCAAGCAAAGTAACCAAAAGATTACAGAATCAAACAGCTAGAATAGATTTACAGGGGGTCTCTGGTCATCTCTATTGGGGTGGAGGAAAAACACTGCACCAAGATGACACGGCTTTCAGGGTGTCGAAGCTTAAGATGCCTTTCCTAATGATGGCCAGATGACCAGACACCTTTGAACATGGGGAAGAAATGTAGGAGGCCAAATCCAATCCTCTCTCCAGACGGTATCACCGGTCAAGGAGGATTTGGACTTGGAGGGAGAAACAGATCAACAGAGCTGAAAGGGTACACTTTTAGTGGAAGGGTAAGTCATGTTCTGTTCATTACACTGCTCCCTGCCTCTTGCTGGCCAGGATACAAGTCTATATGGTCTCTGGACTGACATTATGACCATTCTTACATCCTTACACGCTTGATGAATAAATCTGCCTTCTCTTGGGATTTCAGAGTTTCTGTCCAAGTTCAAATGCACAATGCCATGTGCGCATAAGCCAATCTGTCCTTTACTTCCTGCTCTGTTAATTATTGTCACAACAGCCATAAGCAAACACAAGCCTTGGACAGCTGACTGGCCCTGCACACAAAAGCACTCTTCAGGTTTCTCAAGCCCACCCTTGTGAGAGCTCCAGCAAAAAGCTTCCCATAAATATCACTACCTCTTCCTGCTCCGAGCCTCTAAAACACTCTGGTGAGCGACACATGGGAAGAAAGAGAGTTCAATTGCTGCTGAACAGCAGACTGAGTAAATTTGGCCTGATGGATCTTTTGGAAAGTGCTTTTTTTCTTCTGGGGAGAATAGTGGATCAGTGTTTAAAACACACAGACATCCTCCTCTTCTCCTCCATGCAAATGAAAGGGGGACTTCACCAAGCACCAGTGTCAACCTCAAAGAGACCTGTCACATCTTTGCCAAGCCTTTGACTCCTCTAACTGTGGCTTATCGTCTCAAGGGTTGCTTTATTAATAACCTTGCCCCCATCAGGACATGTTTAGCAGAGAGGTTGGTCTCTCTGAGCTGCTCTATGTGACTCTTTGATCTTGCATCTGCCCTAACAGAGAGAAAAAACTCATCTCTATTTCCTCTATGGACGAAAATAAACTCTGGGGATGGTTTGGCTGAACAGCTGCACAAACAATGCCATTTAGAAGGATGCAAATGAGACACGAGCGGGTTTTGTTCACAGCCTGTCTCCCCTTTGTGTTTGCCAATTAGATTGGTGATCTTCACCCAGCTCTTGTGGCTGGGCTGAGGAGGGGAGATACATCCAGGGAATAAAGCTAAGCATAACGCGCATCACAGGAAGGTGAAACCCTGTTATCATAGTCTATAGCACCTTGGAATAAGGATTTCCTCTAAACCTGATCTTTTTAGTTGAATAAGCTGACAAAGACTACGTCACAGCTTCCACCGGCACAGGGCATGGCTGTTTTTAATCCCTCCACATCACATAACAGCACATCCATGTCACCCCATGGACTGAATCTTAACCCAAACAGAATGAATCAAGGAGAGCCAAGCTTTCACTTTGTGGATGGGGAAAAAAAAAGAAGTCACAGAATGCCAGACTGGTTTGGGTTGGAAAGGACCTTAAAGCTCATCCAGTTCCAACCCCTGCCATGGGCAGGGACATCTTCCACTAGAGCAGCTTGCTCCAAGCCCCGTCCAGCCTGGCCTTGAACACTGCCAGGGATGGGGCAGCCACAGCTTCTCTGGACAATACAGCAAAATACAGCTGAATGCCCAGTTTATAGAAAGCTTTCATTGCAAACTGTTCTGCAACATTGCAAAAAATCACTGTTGGCCACTTCATTCCCAAATGCCTACATTACACAAAGTTAGTCATGACCTGAAGATGTTGCAAGAAACCCCAGTCATTTGGCTTCATCACTGCCTCTACCTGCAGCTGTGACTATCCAGTATGGACACAGGGAGGGGGGATGCTCCTACCAGTCTCCAGGCAAACTGATACTCCACTCAGTTCAGCATCATACACTTCATTAGCCAGGCTAATGAGGACAAGGAAAGTTGCATTCACTGCCACAGACATCATGGAAAGATCATGTCAGATGACAGCATTATATCGCAGAGTACAGCTGGTGGGTGAAGATACAAGCAGAACAGACAAGGCAGATAGGGGGTTGGTGGGCAGTACACAACAAGCAGAACAGCCAACTGCTGGAGAAGGACCTAGAGGACTCCAAACAACAGGCAAACCTGCAGAGCCCCCGGCATCAAAACCAGCCTGATGTATAGTAGCTGAGACCCAGCCCATTCGTTTCAGGGTGGGTGGTGGTTCATTTCTTTTCAGCTGAAGCATAAAAGAAGTTTCACTCCTATTGAAACTCATCTCACCTCAAACAGCAAGCTGAAAAATGTCTCAAGGATGGGCACTCTCAAACTGGTCACACCCCGAATAAGCAGCTCCATGAGAAAAACCTTCGAGCTGCAAAGCACTTCAGGGGCATGCAATCACTTCTGGGTCAGGAAAGTGGTGACAAGGGTTTCCCAGCTACCAGACTGCCTGCTATAGCACTGGTAGAAGGATAAGCTGGAAATTCCAGTTGGTGAGCTCTAGCTGTCCTGGTCTCCAATGAATACGAGCCCTCGCTCATGTCAGACACTGGTGTGCTGCGGTTTTTTTTGCTTCTGATAGGAAGTCAGCCAAGGAGACATCATTTGCACATCTCCAGACAAATACAGATTAGAGTTAGGGTGGAAACAGGCTCTAATTAATTATCACAGGGGACTGAATTAGGTTTCTACAGTGCTCAAATTGTGAATTAATGCCATTATGGAGAGAAAAGACAGAAGGACACATTTCTGACCGCTCCAATCCAGAACCACAAACATGCCCCTACGGATGATGTTGGGATCCAGATGGGAGACTCTCCCTCACCCTGAGGTCTGGAGAGCTTTGAGGCAAAGCTTGGGTTATCCTCCATCTCTGGTTCTCATCAGCACACTTATTTACCTCCGATTCTCCTTGCGCACCTTGTCTGATTTCCCTTGTCACTGAGGAATGCAGCATTGCCATGTTCCACAAGCACCTCTTGGGCTTAAGCATCTCATTTAAATACCAATCAGGAAAGTCAATAAGCAAAACACAATGCAGCCCTTTCTTCCCTGCACATGGGTGTGGGTGTGCAGTTAGACACAACTCCAGGCTGATGGGAATGTTGTCTCATTCCCACCACCTTTATTTATCCTCACTTGCCCCATCAAGGACCAAGAGAAGAATGTTCTCTTCACATAGATGTAGATCTGAAGGGAAGAGGACATTAGGCATAGTGTTTCCATCCCTGCCACTGCTTTAACATAGGATCCCAGCCACATTCTTGAATCTCATTGTCCTGCTTTCCCAAGTGCAAGGTGAGGATGGTAATACTGACCACAGGAGGTGATTGTATGGCCTGGAAGGTACTCAAAGGAAAGCCATGAAGGGAGAACAGAGGTGTGACCATCTCACAGCTGGCTGAAGACAATTCCTATTAACAGACTGCACGAGCTCTGCATTGAGAACTCTCTTCTGTGTCATTGGATTATGAAATTCCTTAAGGTGCCATTAATATATATATGTTAATATTGAAGCCGTGTGTGTATCCTGTTGTGTAACTGACAGTGTTGCCACAGGAACTCCTCCAGTAATAGGCACGTATGCAGCATGTGGCTTCTCAAACCAAAATAACTCCTTTCAGCCTTCCTGTTTGGTTGTTTGAGGGGTTTGTTCATGTGTTTTAAAGTTCTTCTAAACCAAGATTCTCTGCCAAAGATCAGCTGTGACTGCCACTTTTTACATGATGGTGATCTAACCACATACAGAAAGCATTTCAATTCAAATCCTATTTAACAAATCCTCCCCATTTTTGCTCTCCCTTGGGTGACATTATTGAAGGTGAGGTGTCCCTGCCCATGGCAGGGGGGTGGAACTGGATGATCTTAAGGTCCTTTCCAACCCAAACCATTCTATGATTCTATGGTCAATGCCATGCCTACAGCTGTCTCTGTTTCCATCGCAGAAGATCTCCTGGGAAGCCAGATCCAGTCTTTCAGTACATGAGGAGCTTTAGAAAGACCTGGACACTGCAACCCACTTGACTGTCTTGCAATAGATTTTCTCCAATTCATTCCAGAGTGCTTTTTCCCCTTTCCTTAATAAAGCTATTCTATAGAAATGAAAACCTTGAAGTTAGATGGATGCAATGCTGAACACATACAGATATAGAGCTGGTTTAATAAGAAGATGACTTCTACATCTAGTTCCTGTATTCAGACCATCACAAACACTGCCCCACCACCTTCTCTCCACATATAAAATGACATAAACGAGGAAAAAAGTACAACTGAAACTAAAGCAACATCAGAAACTTGCAATACAAGAGCTGCTTCAAAATAAGTAGAGATTTCAAATTATTTTAGTCCTTTACTAAAGTCATAAACCAAAGACAGAGCAAGTTTAAGGCATTTGAATGGCTTGTTCCTTCCAAATTTACCAAGTTTCCGACTGACAAACACATTCTGACTCCTTTCCAAGCGGGAAGGAACAAAATCAGAATCTCTAAAGAAAAAGAAAAATCATGGATTTAAATAAAAAGAATTAAACAAATTAATCCCTGTGAGTTTCTCTGCACACATTACAGAGAGGCAAAAAATAGGCATCATTTTAAGCCTTTTCTCCTCTCTGCAGGTCACCTTTCCTTCAACTGTTGAGAATGAACCATCCTCCCACCAAGACAATAACATCTCATTTCCAGTACTGCTTGGGTGAGGAGCCCACATAAAAATAAATGGCTTCTCCAGGACGACACATCATCCATCTTCAGCGTGTAAAACACAGTCATTAATCACAGCAGCAACCTACTTATTACAGGTATTCAAGCACTGGCAATACAAATGCTTATAAAACAGGGGCTCCTTTCATAATTCCCTGCCCTTGCTTCTCAATAGTTTAAAGGATTAACCCTTTTACAACAAGGGATGGGCAAACTGGTTTTGCCTAATTCCAAACCAACTTGACGTCATGGGTTCGAAAGTTCGACTTGAACTCAAACCTTATCACATACAGTTTGTGCCGATGGGAGGCAGCTCAGGGGGGTAGAAAAGGGAAGGAAGACAGTGAAGGAGCACGTTAAAAACCCCAGCAGGCAAGGGCAGAATGCTAGAAGTCCAGTAAAGAGTCAAAGGATGGATAAAAATTGCTAGTGAAGGAGTTGAAACCCCTATGAAGTAATAAACACGGCTTTATCTTCACACCTATCTTAATGCTTGATGTTGGGAAGTCTCTTCCCTCCTACAGACCTCTCTTGTAGGGAAAAACATACAATTTGATTTGTGCTTCATTAATCCTCCACAGTTAAACAGACACAATCCCCACTGACCATATTACTTTGGGTCTCTTGCCTTAGCAAAGGATTTTATACCACTTTGCACAGGTGTGCAATGAACCACTGTTTTTCCTTTAAATAATGGCAAAGACGAGCATGTAACTGGCTCCACATCACACAGCGAGTCAAGGACAAAGCCAAAGCACCGAGTGGCCACTGCAAAGCTCCCAGCTCTTCCAAGGGCTCTGCAGAATCACAAGCTCCGTTCAGTTATCCCGCTTCCCACCAGCGGCATGTCCCGAGCTGCCGGCTAAATGAATGCTCAGCAGAAAACATCCAGATATATGCAGTCTGATGCAATTCCTTTTCTTTTTCTACACACCCAAAACTTCTATTGACTTGAAGGAGTACATAAGAACTGGAGACAGGGGCATAAATCAAGAGGTATCGAGAAAAGCAGTATTTGGATATAACCTGCAGCAGGCAAAAACACATGAGCCTCACTATTTACTGTGTGTTGCAGTAAGTGAGCCACCCAAATGAAGGAGAATCTTGTGAAGAGGAAGGAAAGGAGTATTTGGATTTTCTCACAGTGTGCAAACTGGCCCCAGTTTAACCGGAGGCAATAACCTTTCAAACACTTAAATTCACTTTGTCATCAACTGGACAAGCATTTCCAGCATCGATTACTGGAGGCACATGATCCAAGACTGGCTTTGGGGAGAACAAACGTTTTGAGGAGACAAATTAAGAGTCCACCACATTTTAAAGCTACATTAAGAGGCCACCACATTTTCCTAAAGGAAATGGTTTTTCTTCAAGCGAAGATGCTGCCAAGGCACTGCGATGAATGAAAGCGTTTTCAGTATCTTTCACTGTCCAAAAGGATTTGCTATCCCGTAATTTACTGCAGGAAAATAGCATTCTTATTGCACTGGCATTTGCTCACAAATAAATACAATCACCAGGTAAAACCATTATCACTGGGTTTGCTTTTTGGAAGGTAACACCAAAGTTAAGATCACTGTGAATTAATGTGAGTCAAACACATCACACCTAGGCTGGACTCAGCAGTCAGTATCAGTGAGGAGATAATAGTAATGCTCAGGTTTAAATAGCTGTCAACTGATTTCAATGCGTTTTTACAAGTCACAACGTGACTATTTGTGCTAATATTAAAAAAAGAGAAATAAGGCATCACAGAAGTTAGTTTTTTCAAACATATTCAAGCCACAGACAGTCATCTATTGCTATCAGGTTGTCTGCATTGCTTTCATGGCAGTGCCTTTGCTTCCTGATGGGGAAGAAAGCAGGCAGTGTTTTTTCTTGGGTTTGTGACACAGAAGTCCTATAACCAATATTTATCATGGCTGTATCCCTTCCTCCCTATTAACACTGATGGGTACCACTTTTACCCTTCTCTTAAGGACAGATAGTTCAACTTCATCGTTGCAATCTCTTTAGAAAGTGTTAGTGGAAGCTATGAATTGATCCTGCTATTTATAGAGACACATGGAAAACAGAAAATGATAGCAAAAAACAAAAAAAAAGGCAAAACCACCACGAAAACTGTGACAGCACAAGAGAAAAGGAAATAATTTGCCAAGCAGAGTTTGCCAGGCTAAAAAAGCAGCTCGTTTTAGCCAGCTAAATCAGCTCTGGAGACACTCCAATACTCCCGTGCTAACTGTGCATGCAGCTGAATGGATCCCGTTTTCTGTCCCTTCGGTGCTCTGCAGATATCCAACATTTCTATCCATCACAAAGACCTTTCACAGCGCCAGAGCCATGTCACGCCTTCGGTTAAGACGAGGATCAGGGCCCATCTTTCATTTTAAACACAGCTGCTTACGAAGGCAGAAAAGAAACCAGACCAATTCCAAGCCCTGCACAAGTCCTTTCAGCGCCTGGCATTGACTGGGAGATCGTCTGTCTGCGGGGACGAATTTAGTTCCCTCGGAGAGACAGGAATGACCCCAGTTAACAGCTATTCCCTGCTGCGTGCGCAGCTCACCATGGCCCAGGCTTCTGACAGATCCTTAGGGATGGCACTCGGGATGGGATGCGGTGCTAGCCTGTAAACGCCAGCCAGGAAACCCTAGACCTGCCAATCCCGAGCTATCCCCAGGAGCAGGAGATGCCTTTGAGGAGAAATTCTGAGGACAGACTGAAAAGGATCAATCTTGAATTTATAAAAAAAAATAAAGACATAAATTGTCTTAAATCAGGCTTGTGAATCCCAATTTAACAGCTGATCTCCCCGAGGTTCTGAAAACACCACTGTATGTTGTTAAACTTGACCATACCCAGAAATCCCTCTTTTTATCACGGAGGTTATTTCTTTTTAGGTAACATTTTGGGTGCTGTCCATTGTTCAACTGAGACAAAGATGAATATCCATAACCATTACGGTTTTGAGATGAGCTGAGGCAAAAGTCAGAGTGTTTTTTGAGCTGGTACTTACACAAGTAAGCTCTCTAAATCCTCACTATTAGATGAAACAGCACCGGGATTTCTACAGTCTCAGTCATCTTTGCCATCTCTTCTCATGCAATCTCTGGCCAGCTAGGCTCTGATAGACAGAAATACATCTATGGTATCAATTGCTGCAACATCTCTTCACAACAGACAGGTGCTGTAGGATTTAGGCAGGACACCAAGAGGTCTTCGGCTCCCAGCCACAAGAAAAAGGGGTTTTCAATAGAGCTGTACAAATAAAACACTCTCCATCTGTGATTTCGTAAACGCTTTTGGTTTAATGCAATTTAAGTGCTAAACTACCTTATAATAATGTGCTTTTAAATGTTTACAGTTAAGGAATAATTGAATTTGACTCATTCTGGCCCTGATCCAGCTACAATTTAATTGACTTCAGTGGGAGTTGGATTGGGCTCTAAGTAATTTTAACTAAAATAATCCATCAATTGTTCCTCACCCACTTCATCAAACTCCTTCCCATCACTTATGATTGCTCTGTAATTTATTGCAACAAGGTGAAACCAACCCTTCTAACTTCTGGCATGGCCTCCTGTTGCTCAGTGGGGACTTTTACTACTCTCCAGCAGCCTAAAATGTAAGCAGAAAGCTAAAGAGCACAATGAAGAGCAGGCGGCAGAGATCCAAACTGCCGAGCACCGGCCTCTGCTGTCACAGAGAACTTCAAATATCAGCTCCTCCACTCTTTAGTCAGCACAGGAACAAAATGAACTGTTAGCAAAGCTGTCAAGAAGAGGTTTGGAACAAAACAGACAGAAGGGTGAAGCAAAATGTATTCACAAACTCACACAAATCCTTCGTGGGCAAAAAACCCCCACCCCAACCCATTTGCTTCAGACTTGTCACCATTATATTGTTTCAATGATTACGTTCCCCATTTCTATTTCAGGGGGACTTTTCATGCTTTTTCCTTTTTGAGCTGCCTGAATCAATGCAAGGCAGGGAAATAGGCCTTCCTAAAGACATATGATGTTATGCACTTATACATATGCGTTATGTACGGCACGCAAGTAGATATTTTCCATCAGAAAGTACCACCGCTGCTAATTTTGCTCCCAAGATAAAAGGTTAATCTGACACAGAACACCCTATTCAAGTAACCACAAACGTATCACACACATTTCTCTGTCTTCTGAAAGAAAGAAGATGCTTTTATTAAGGCTTTACCCCTTCTTTGTGCTTACACAAGGGTGTTTTGGTTTTGAATGTACAGACGTAGGCAGCTGTACACTAGATGTGGCAATAGGTACCCGTAAACTCAAAGCTACAGGGACCTGTTCTTGCTCCAACATTAGTCCTGAAGATGTCTATTAAAATTTAATTCAGATTTGGATTTAAATCCCAGTAAAAAGTAGCCATTAACTGATCTCTAACGTGCAAAATAATCACGGTAGGAATACCCAAAGCCAAGCGCTGAGCCAAGCAGTTGATGACTATGTGGAAAACTCTCTTTTTGAAGAAAAGCCACAAAATGAGTAGCAAGATTATCTGAGTTACAGGGCAAATACAAACGCTCCCAATCCAAATCCTTCTTTGCATGAGTAGTCCTGTTGAAGTTAGCCAACTAGCTACATGAATCAAACCCACTGGCACGTTAAAGAATGTACAAGATAAGACCTGAATATGCACATCCAAACACATTTTAAGGTCATAGTGAGGTTGTTGCTCCGAATCTCACAGAAAATAAAAGCCAATTTGCAAATTTTCTGTCATTGCATTTTCAAAGGAATTTTATTTTTCTGCTATAGGACATGCTGGAAAACTGGTTTTGTCCTTCCTTAAAAAAACCTGTGATTGTTTTGTCCCCAAAAATGAAAACCAAAGCACAGGAGCTGTTAAGGAGGGTGTCCTTTCAGGTGCTGCGTTTTAGATGGACCTCAAATATTTGGGAACTAAATACTGCCAAACCCATAGTTTTATAAAAGTCTTGTACAGGGAAAAGACTTCCTGTATGTAAATGGAAAGACTTCCCACTCATCATATATGCCAGGCTGTTCTTGTAGAAAATATCTTGGTTTTTACTGAAAGTGATTTCATCTTACTGAGCTATATATTTATGTTCTGCAGAAGTGCCAGCTATCATAGAATCAGACTGGTTGGGACTGGAAGGGAATTTAAAGCTCATCCGGTTCCAGCCCCCTACCATGGGCAGGGACACTTTCCACTAGAGCAGCTTGCTCCGAGCCTCATCCACCTCACAAATTCTCATCAGGAAGCCTAGAGCAGAATCAAGCCCTTAGCATCCTTATGGCACAGGTTCTAGCAGCATCACCCAGACTTCGCTGGACTTGCCCCCCCTCTGGGGTTAGGATATGTTCAGAGAAGCAGCAAGAACAGAACTTCATTTGCAACACCAGGATGTGCTAAGTGCAGTTGGAGGAGGTTTGAATACCAACCAACGGGGGAATCCTTGAGTTCTTCACCCTTCCCTTGAGTTGTTCCAATGCATCTCAGTGCCAAGTACCTAAACACCTGTCTGAAATACCTGCAACTGGTAACCTGGTGTTCTGGTTAAGAGAAATGAGGGAGAAGATGTCAAGAATCAGCCAAAACTTAAAGTTGCTGAGAGGAAAATGGAAAATATTAAGTATTTAGAGTGTCAGCCAAGTCCTAACACCAAATCTCTCCATATTTTTAAAGATGTCATTAGGATATAGCTTTGGGAATTTCACATCACTCAACAAGGCCTAGAAGCCTCTCAGCCAGATTCTCCCAGAGTGCCAGGAACACAAGAAACAACAGATAACCTGGGAAGGAGAAATCCATCTCCAACCCTTCCCTGGATGGTAGTCTTGATACGACCTCACGATGTATTGCTGCTAAGCTACTCAAACTCTTGCATTTGTCTCGCCCACACGATCCGTGGTGGGAGCCATCAGACGCACGATGGCACAAAAGCATGAGCAATGCAAAGAGGGGACACCTCAACCAGTGTGAGTGGACCCATTGCGTCACCAGCAGGAGGCATAACATGGTCTGTCTCATCTGAGCAAGGCTACACTGCGCTCCAAGCATCCACAAGTAAAAGGACATCTACTGCTCAGCTCCCATTAGCTTGTTCTTGTGACCCTGCTCTGTTACAGGCTTTGTCTTGACTTACACAAATACAGCTGAGACCACAAAGCAGGTCCTAAACTTTCCAAGGAACTTATTTCCTAGCAAATGAAGCTCATGGTAACGTGTTCTGGCTTCTGCAGCCCAGCTGGAGCAAGTCTGAAATAGAACTGACTGAAAGCGCTCAGTTGCAACTTCCTCTCATGGAAAACAAGGCAAAAAGAGGGAAATGTTGCAATACAAAGTAACTGCACTGCTTTGCAAACGTCTCAGAAGAAGGAAAGTGGTGTAAGTTTTGGTTCAGCCTAGAGATGCTTTCAATGTTTTATTCTAGATCAAGTTGTTTTCTCTGATCTGATCCCCCTCAAACTTTTTAAGCCTTTAGCTTGCCAAGATATATCTAAACTATTCTGCTCCACTGTGAACTGAAAAGGACAAGGGATTGTTGTTTTTAATAGCTACACTAAAACACCCATTTTGCTGACTACTCGCAGTATTTTCACTTTGGTGTGATGAAACTTTATACATGGTCTGCAAATGCAAAGCCCCAGTTTCCAGCTCTTCCGAGCCGGACTGCACAGTCACCTCAAACTGGAGAATCATGGAATCCCAGACAGGTTTGGGGTGAAGGGACCTTAAAGCTCATCCAGTTCCAACCCCTGCCACAGGCAGGGACCCCTTCCACTATAGCAGCTTGCTCCAAGCCCCTGTGTCCAACCTGGCCTTGAACACTGCCAGGGATGGCGCATCAAGGGAATGAGCATAAGAAATAAATGATCAGAATCAAGACATCCAGATGATCTGAGCAACAGCGAGCAAGAGCACAGCCTCTCTCTCACTCAAGTTAGTGCCAGCAGTGGAGTAAGGAACACCTCTAGCCAGTGCATAGAGGAAGTCATCTACAGAGATCGGTTCTCAATGTCAAGATCAATTCCTGATGATCGGCTCCGCTGTCTATTATGTGCAGTCGAATGTAAACCTTCCTTCCACACAGGCTGGCACCGAGGGCATAGAAACGACTTAAAGTCAGGTATTTCTTTCCCTCCTGCTGCTTACAACACTCCTATCGACATTAAATCCTTTCTGAAGGTGGGTCTCACTCCAATCACCGTTCTGCCAGAACATGATACACCAAGCTGTCCTTCACCATGCTCCTCCGCTGGGAAAGAACTGGAATGCTCAACGTGAGTAAACAAGGCAAAACAAAAAGGCTCCTTAGCTACTGCCCTCTTCCCTGCTTCACACACAGCCTCACTTCTTTTCCCCCCTTAACTTCCCAGTGGAGATTCTTGCCCTTCCTCATACCCAGCTCGTGCTGAAGGCAGCAATGCTGGGAGACGTTTATTCACCTTTTGACGTCTGTCTTTTCCTGCACTTTACAGCAGCAAGGTGAATAAAAGGCATAAAATCAGTAATCCCAACACCCTGAAAGCTGTAGCATTGTGCAGTCACCTCCATGAGGACACCTTTTACACATCTACAGCCTTTCAACCTAAACCAGTGTGGAGATGGATCCACCTGTGCTTCAGAGTGAGCCGTGAGGCTTTAGGAAATCAGGTGTAGGTGTTGGTTTACCCAGTGGAATCCTAAATTCATTAATACCTCCTATTAGAGCATTCCTCTACAACACTTATTCACACCTAATCACAACCACAATGCTGATTACTTCCCACAGCAGGTTTTGGGGTGATTTTCTCTTTCGTCCCATCTATTATTGCCTTTCATTCATTCTTTCAGCCACTATTAACTGTACCAAGATCCAGACAGCAAAATTCAGCCTGGATTCCAAACGTTTTACTAACTAGCACCGAAACTATTTCAAAGCCAGATTTCCCTGCTCAGTCTAAGTGAGACCTGGTTTCAAATCCAGATTCTGAGCTGCCTTTGCTTCTGAAATACCACCTCTAACACTGAACATAATCTGACAGGGAAAAATGACAGATGCTTCCCGAGTATCTAGTTGTTATTCCTGAGCCTATTATTATCTCTCATATGCCACTTTTTGGCATTTCTGAACTATGTTTTCTGCTAAAGACATCAAAACATGTAAAAACCAAGGCAGATGTCCAGAAAAATGCCTGATCTTCAGCAGTTCCAGATGAATTCCATTATTCCAATGAACCCATATTTAGTCTGTAGCATTGGGTCACTTTGCTGCAGTTGATAAACTGGTCTTCAGCATGATTGCTATGGAAAGACTTTTACTTGTAGGGCTAAACCGGGTGGGTTTTGGAGTTATTTCGGTGAGAGTTTTGAGGAACTCCAGAATTCCCTGAGGTTGCAGCTGCAGGAGCAGGAAAACAGTTGGGACAGCAAAGCCTGACTTTTCCAGGTTTCCAAAGGAGCACGCTGAGACATCAGTGTAAATATGACTGCATCTTCTAAGATATGTATGCAGCAACATCGTCTCTGCATTCTCTTGTGCTTAACAAGAATACCTGATAGCTCCCCTAATACTGCAGCAGGGACATCTACAGATGCAACACTTGCTATTTTTAAGGATTAATAGATATCCTTTGCCATTTTGCTTTTACTTTTTGCTATAGACACTATAATTATACTGGTCTTTGGAAGCTAAACCCAATAAATGCAGGCAGTTTCCAAAGATATTTCTTATCTCCCTGCATTTGCACAACCAACCAGAAAAACCCCAACCAGCATTGCAGCAATGTGGATTGCCACACAGACACGCTCAGCTCTGCAACTGAAGTTGGCACCTATCATTCCCTATTCATCCTGGCCCCGCTTCCCTCAATAAATCCAACATGGGACACAGGTCCTATGAGCCACCAAGCTCCAGCTCCTGCCATTTCAAGCACATGTTTAAGGCATCTGGGGGTCCTGAGCACTCAAGTTCACACACCACAAGAGCAAAACTCTTTCCAACACCTTGGAATCTTGGCTGGAATGTCATCCTTACATCTGCAGTGAATTAGGGGATGGCAATTCCACCCCAGCTGAAGATGCTGAAGGGCTAAGGCGCACTCAGGTCCAAGTTAGCTTGGCAGAAGGTCTACCCATAACTTTGCATTAGCTTTATTTCATGGGATTAATCCAGCTGTTATGTTTCGGATAACATACTTTGAATGGATGGCATCTCATTTTTCCCCCACACTGGGGACGTACGCTACATGGATTCCCTTTTCCTTTCCCACAGTGCCCTGCTTTCCCCCAGGAACTCTGTAACAGGATCCATTCAATTTAAAGGAGAAAGGTTTGGCAAGTATTTGAGCAGAAGAAATAATGTCCTACAGCAAATTCAGCCCTTGCCTAGATCAAGGCTTTGTGAAGAGAGTCAGAAGGAAACGCGTGGTGGGGTCACACATAAAGACTGAGCTGCTTTAAGACACAATAACTGCTCTTTCTCATCATGTGTTTCCTAGAAAGGCTGTTAAGACTGAGCAGGGAGCAGGATACCAAAGCTCCTAATTGAACACACAAACAAGGATTCCCAGCAGGTCCCACCGACTGCAGGAATTGCGTAGTGTAATCCAGAAAATACCAAAGATACCCGGAAAATGCCAGCTCGAAAAAACAACTTTGGGATAAGCAGTTCCCAATTTCACCTTCAGATAAAACAACAGCAGACAGGCAAAAGAACTGGAAAAGAAGAACGCAGGTTTTGAACTAATTTATATTAGATACGTGCCTGCATTAAAACAACCCCCAAACAACAAAACCCCACAACCAACAACGCCAATAATCATTTCAAGGATGCAAACCATTATTATAAGTGTTCTTTAACTGGTTCCCCAGAGAGAGCAATAGTAGTAAACGCTCAAACGAGCTGAGAAAACGGAGGTTATGTCCACTTCCAGAAGTTGCGGGACTTGTAAATGTACACAGAGCGGTGCAATTCCCTTTAACACAACTCCCCTCACAAGAGTGGAAATCCAAGTAGCTCATCTCTCCGAAAAGTGGATTTAAGGCACCTTGCCACTTCCAAAACTACTTCCATGCAAGACCTTCTTCCAGTATCGCCATTGCGGCAGGTAAAAGAGAAAGCACAGCCCGACTGGAGAGACGCGCTAGTAAAAACCTCGGTGTAGAACGGAAATTAACCGGTCCTCACTGGGATTTAAATGATAAATCATTCTGATACATTCAAATTTAAGTGGGGTTTTTTATGAGCTCTGGAGTAAGTCCTGGTAGAAATGAACACGCAGCAGAGACACTAAATAATCTGTCCTGCTTTGCTAAAATAAACTGAACCCTGGCAGCTCGCTCCTGGAAGAGGCAATGCAATTCTTTTTAATCCAGCCAGCTCAAGTCATTTGGACAGTTCAAAAAGGATGTCCATGGCCAGTATTGTTAATTATTAATAGACAACATCACACACTGCGCTACTGCTGGGGATGGAGTACAACTTCTCCCCCCCCAGCTTTTCCTTCGCAAGCAATTCGAGCTATTTTGATACTATGGAGCATTTGTAGTTCGATCCCGTAACATCGTACCATGACAAGTGCTTCTTTTTCATGCCCAGAACTACAAATATGGCAATTGCATTCGGAACATATTGCTAAGCCAGGATTTAAAGCCAGGAAACAAACCAGAATGGATATAGACTCACCCACCCATGTTACAGGTAGAATTGAAAAGACATTTGTTTTCTTTACATACTGTCTTGTATAAAAGTCTTATACATTGTCTGCATTTTATCTTTTATAGGAGTCGTATACTGTCTTATATAGACAATTTGAGAAATGATTTCTATGGAACTCTGTTCAGTCAAAAGCAGCCTTCAGAAATCACTGTAACAAACCAAGCAGGGGATAAACTAACACTGCAGCCATTTACCTGCACAGATTAATTGGGTATCGCATCAACTGAAAAACCAATGAAAGTATAAATATCATGAACCCACCAAACAACGGTTTCACTAAGCCATCCCACTCAAAAAGTCAGGGAGTTGTTAAACATCATCTGAAGAGACTTCTGGATTCATAGATGGATGTTTTCAATCACACTGGCTCTGCATTTGGTTACAGGTGCAGCCTGAGTGCCTTGTTTATTTGGCTTGAGAAATGCCACAACAGATCCTCATACACCAAATTTTAAGCTAATGAGGGATCCTTTTCATACGGAATTGCATTTTAATTTCCAGAACAAACACACTCTGTTTTGGTTGGGGTAGGCTCCAAGCTATTTGCAATGGGAATCCCTGCAGTGAGACAGGCGAGCTTTACATTAGACCTCCAAATGCTCCTGAGCACTAAACATCAGCCTTAGCCCTCACGATGCACAGGGAAAGCCCCAAATGCTCCTTCCAGCCCATCTTTCCTCTGCTTGACAAATCTGTTTCACCCCAGCTCAGCTGCGCACACTTAAATATTCAGCATTTGATCATGGCCAAAAGAAGAAACATCTTCCATTTGGCCAGCCGTGGGTTTCAGCTCACTTAACAAAGGATGTTGTTAAACACACACACACTGCGCAGCTACAACATCTTCCATCTTTCAGCTCCGAATAAGCTCTGAAGGCATATCAGGCTTCTCCGACTTCACTCCAGATGAAAGAACTATTAACTCTGCAGCCCGTGAAAGCGCTGACAAAGTTTGCCTCCCGACTTGCAAAAAGCCGTGCTGCTGCAGAGGAGCTCAGCTGAACTCACCAGATACTCACTCCTCTTCCTAACACCCCCCAAGTCCCAGCTATGGCCACCCTGACCAGGCAAATGTCTGTGATTTAAGTGAAGATTTAGGTGAAGACTTAGTTTTTCAGACTGCAAACAGACTCCAAGCGCTCCCTCGCTTCCCGATGAACTCAAGAGACAAAGGGAATGCTGGCAAGTTACATGCTACAGCGCTGGGATTCTGCAGCCTTCAGTCCCTCGGTGAGTTTGGGGGGGGTTTAGTTGGGTTTGGGGGGTTTGCTTTTTGGTTTTTTAAACAGGTTCGTATGGGGTATGATTCTATGATTGCTCAGATTCTCACATGTTTAGTTCTCTTTTGTGGTACTGTCCATTCTGTAGAGAATGAGAGTTTCCTCTGTTATAATAAAAGAAATCCCACGACCTAATACATATGGGACTTTAATTACACCTCTAAAGCTCAGAAAGCTTACAATTTGGAAGCATTTTGGGGCAGTTTCTCCTACGGTTTTAATCCCACAAAGCAAACCTCTCTTCATACTTCACTTCTCAAGCTTATACAGCTTATTGCATTAAAAGCAGATATTCCCAATCCACCCCACCACCAGGACAGGCCAGAGCTCGGGCTAGAAACACAACCTTGAGGGCAAATTCATTAAAGATCCCAGGCACTAAGAGAAATAAGGCTGCAATTGAACACCAACCACAAAAGTCTCGCTAGCATCACTCAGAATCCACTGCTGAATCACTGCAGGATTGTTAATGGTTATTTAATGAATATCTAGATGACTCTTGCAAAGACAATGCTTGCTATACTTGACATAGAAGTATCTATTAAAAACAATTCTCTCCTTTTTTTACCCCAAGAGGGTGGTGAGAGGCAAAGCAGCTGCTGGGAACTACCCCAGCCATCAGAAGTATTAAATATTAGCCTAAAGGTGACACTCAAAATGCAGGTTTTGATGCCAAGTTAGTCCCATGTGTTTCTGGATGGTGGTAAATATTCAGGCTAATATTCCTTTTGGGCGCTAAGGGGAATATTTTCTCTAATGCTTTCTTTTTCTGTATATAGGAGATAGAAACCTCGTCTCCTTGGCAGATGGAAGCCACAGCACCGACTCCAGCACAAGCAGAATCGGGCCCTCTGCGCCTGTCTCCAAACTGAACCCATCTGAGACCTTCATGCCCATTTTGGCCAAGCACTGAATTTCCCCCTCTATGCTCTGGAAACTTCCCTTGTCAGCAATAGCTTAACAACCACATCTTCTTGTATAAAACCATGCCAGCTATTAGGTAGAGGAGGCGAGGAACGGCGATCGGAAGAAAGCGATGTTGAGGAAGGATCACACCATTCAGGTCATTTCTTCCCATTAGGGCTCTTAATTCTGATCCAGCCTCCTAATCCCTTCCAGATCTTTAATAATTAGCATTTATATTGAGTTTGGAGGAAGACTTAAGCTTGGGCAGAGGGTTTACTCAACTTGTCCAACTCTTAGGATACCCGAACAGAGAGTTCTTTATTAGCACAGTTCCACTAAGACCCCAAAAGCTCCTTTTTCTTTATATTAGCCATAAAAAACCCAACCTGAACAAACCTAAACTGAAATGCAGGCCTTGAATTTGAAGCGCAACTCACTACAAATGCAAAATGAACTTTCTCAGGAAAGGGAAAGAGGAAAACCAGGATTTTATGACCCTGAAATAGAGGCTATTTTCCCGGGAATTACCCCTTAACAAATATTATTTTCAGGAGTTAAGATTCTTGTTGAAGAGTATATTTTATTCTGCAATTTCATCACTGGATTCTCTGAAGACATCAGGTCACACCACTGAAGTATGGGAAGAATACAAGCCTGGAAAACTGCCTCCATCAAAAAGAGGGATTTGTTGCTGGTTTGAGATCTGGAGCGCATTAGAACAAGGATATTTTTACTTTTAGTGTGGATTTCCAAAGCTCACATTAGATCAATCTGGTTGTGGTATTTAATAACACTCATGATCAAGACCCAACTGCTCGTTTTGGTGTGTTTTACCAGCACAGGATGGAGGTATTTGTGTGTGTTTAGTTGCGGCGCCTGTGCCTCCAACATCATTACAAGTAGTTTCACATCTTTACCACTAGAAATAGCCTAACTTCTTTCAAAGGAAGAGAGGATTTAGGGTAGAAAAAGAGGGTTTAAGGTACAAAAACTGTCTCAGGATCAATTTGTTCTCCTTTGTCTGATTTTACTATTCATTTCTTTGTGCGAGCGGCAATGAAAAAGCCGCACAGGGTCACTGCTGCTTCCTAAAGGACCTGAGCTCCCCTCAACCCCCTCCCATTCACACTGAATCAATCGTGAATCCCACCACCGAATGCTGCGATGCGCCTGCAAGACTCCCTCTTCCCCGGAAAACGAGGGCAGAGGGAATAAACCCTTCGGCTGGGAATGGAAACCTGGGCAGGGGTTGGTCTGGGGTCTCCTTCACTACACAGGAGAGGATGGGTTTGGCTGGCAGACAGCGACCTCGGAACGCCGGGCACTGCGGGCTCTTACGGGGCAGCGATCTTACCGGCGCAGGAGTGCAGCGGCTTGGGCCGGACGAGAAGGGACGGACAGACGGAGTAGAGGGAAAGTTTCTCGAAGTAGTCGCAGGTCTCCTTGGAGAGGATCTCGTCGATCATGAAGGTCTTGTAGCGCCTCCTGCCTGCCCTGTGCCGGCCGGGCGCGGCGAGCCGAGGCTGCGGCTGGCAGTGCATGGCGAGGCCGGCCCCGGGGCTGCGGGGCGCTGCGGGACCCGCAGCCGCCCGCGCATCGGCCGCCTTCTCCTCTTCTTCTTCTTCCTCCTCCTCCCCGCTCGGCTCCGCTCCGCTCGGTTCCCCCGCTATATAAACCCTGCGATAAGCATCTCTCCGCGGCCTTTTTAGGACGCCCCTGCTGTCAATCACGACGCCCCGAGTGTCAATCACGGCGCCCGCGGCTCCTCGGCCAGCACCATTGTTACCCTGCGCCGGGCGGGGAGGATCCGCCGGGCCGCTCCCTCCCTGCGCTCTATTTTAAGACACCGGGGTGTGTGCGCGGCTCTCTCCCGTCTTTTTCTCCCTCTGGAAATGCTCCAGATTGGGGCTGGCTTTTTCTTTTTTCCCCTCCTTTCTTCTCTCTCCACCCCCAGGCCTGTTCATTTAAGAGATTAAAAGTGCACATCCCGCATGAAATCCATGCGTCGGGAGAGCGCCTCATCCCAGCTTCCCCCCATCGGCATCGAACCTATTCCCCAGTCACCGCATACTGCAGAGAAATAAACAAAATCCTATTTATAGGGGCCTTGCTGAAGCTAAAGCTGCTTTCTTCGGAACGGTGTCCTGGGATAAGATGATTTCCTGGCAGACTGCTGCTCATCTCACCTGGATTTTCACAGGGATGAGAGCTGAGCATGGACCCCACCGATCCCCACTCCACTGAGGCCGAGTCACAAGTGCCACTTCTCTGCAGCTATTCCCCCCAGTGTGGAGAATTCGGAGTGGTTTAGGGCAGGAATCACCAGGACACACTATAGGGGTAAGGCAGACTGGGATGAACGGGAGCTGCGTGGTTTGCCACAAGATACAGCCAGCTTGCAGAGACTTGCGGCCGCAGATGGGTGCATAGAGGCTCCTTACGGAGCTGTGCCACCCCTCAGAGCAACCCTTTGCAGCCTTCCCGCAAGGATTTCAGTGTCATCTGCAAAATGCTATTGGCAACCCTTTAGTTTTCATGCTTTGGTGATCCCAACAGCAACAAACTTATCTTCCCTGTTTATACAGAAGGAAACAACCATCTCAAACACATAAAAGATTTACTTTCATTTTGTTGATCAGTATCTTTTTTAAAAGCCCTTGAAAAACACATAACCTACACATGTAATCTCTTACTGTACTACTTCACTATTTCTTTTTCAATTGCAAGAATCAGTTGGCTTGAAATTCAGAGATACATTTGCTGATTTGGGCAAATTTGAGCCTGAAAACCCAGAAGGCACACACACAGTGGCCACACGCTCTCACAA